>JAOSBP010000204.1:14883399-14903795 GCA_027563825.1 Erythroxylum mucronatum
GTTGAGAAGAAACTGTCCGAAACGGCGAAATAGCCTCCCAGATTATTGTGGATCCGTTCCTTCTCGAATGCCAACCTGGGCCCCCAGGATAAAGGAATGTTGTTCTTGATGACCAATCGGTTCAATTCTGCCACGGTCATCATTGATTTGTCTTTCGGCGGCTCTTCGACAACCAATCCATCCTTTCGGTCACTAACCGTGACCTCCCTGACCTTCGACGGACCACTCAACGATATGATTGCAAGAAAAAGTTGTAAGATTAAGAGTGGAAAGGGGACGTACCTAAATTGATGGCTGAGATTTGGGGGTTTGAACGACAGTGTAAGTAAAGCTCCGAAACTCGCAAGCAACAGAACGAAACATAATGAGAACAGAGACTGGAAAATCAGAGGCGAGGTAAAGAAGATTGATAGTCCGCCGACCCCAATATTTATAACAGCAATCCACTAAATGGAAGTACCAATCGACATCAAATGCGTGGTGAAATCCGAGCCGAGATCAGACATGTGGCAAGATCTGAATCGAGGTAAATTAGGGTCGTTAAAGACCCAAAGCGGCGTGACAGCAGAAAGGACACGCCTGACAATATATGACAACACATGACAGCTGCGTGGCAGTTGAGAGGACGCACCGATTCAAATTTTGAACGGCTCCTAGAAGATACGAATTGTCAAGTAATAATTAAACCTAGCCTATGCCCAGACATTGACGACTGATCGACCGCCCTGTCTCGGCATAAGCCAATCGATCGCCCCTCCTTAACACAACTTGATTGATCGACCAGCTGTCGCTCGAACGACGACTCGCTAGTCCGATCAGTTTCCTGTCATAGCAAGAATTACTGCATATAGGGCGTTGATCTCTGATCGACCGGCCTCGCAACGAGTCGTCACACAGATGGGCCGCACAATCTTTATATACTCCTTCGACCCTTCTCTTCGGTCAGACTCGAGGAGTAGGGGGCTTATGGTTGGGTCAGCTGGACCGACCTTACCAGGCCCAGCTCTAGGCCTGGATATCGACGGCCCAACGATCACGACCCGTTCGGCCCATCGGGTGTTAGACTCCCATGCAAATACAACGACTCACGTAAAGACCTAAACCTAGTGGTAACCCCAGGTATATAAGGTTCTATTCCTCCCTGATTCAGGTATGAGATTACAACCATACTTTCTTCTGTTTTCAACAGCCGAAACCTACACAAAAAGACTGACTTGAGCATCGGAGGGGCCTCCCGAGAATCAACTCCCAGCCCGCCTTTATTATTTTGCAGGTATTTCATAGCCAGAGTCGTACAGATCATGGATCTAAACAACGACGTTCAACCTCAGCAAAATCCGGCTGAACCAATATGCTTTAAAAAATGCTTCAAAAGCTAAAACATCAAGCATGGCCTTGGTTTTCTCTTTCACTATCATGAGTTTATGTATATCAATACTAAGGGCATGTAAGTTCATTATACCTTCTATTTACTAGTTTCTGATTAAGGTTGAATTCAATATAAGCTATACCTTTTATCCGTTGGTCAATTTTTGGCCAACTACTAAAGTTTAAGTTCAAATTTCCTAAAATATTTTCTAGGCTTAGTTTTAGCAATTGTGTTGTGCTTTCTAATTCTGATGCCATTCATCTTTTGGACTGTTAACAGATTATGCATTCAGTCTAACATGGGTAAAGAAGGCAGCTGGAGAGGAACAAGAGCTGTTATATCGTGTTTCAACGTTAGGAACTTTTGAGAGGATAGCTTCAGAGTGGATGAGATCGGATTTGATGTTCAGCATGAGCATGTGTCCAATCTTCTTTGAAAGGATAACACGTGTGATCAAGTTGTATTGCTGATGTTTCTCTCTTCATGTTATCTTAAATGGAAACAGAGGGAGACAACTCATGAGAGACGTGAAATTTCAAAATCTGAACAAAACCTCAAATTGGAAAAATGCCAAGAAACCTGACCTTGAAATTCATTTTTACTGGAGTGGATGGTGATTTCCAAGGCAAGCTTGTGAGAGACAACGAATCTCTTTCTTTTTCTTTTTCTTTTTAAAATCTCAGCTCATACTTGATAGATAAACAGGAAGAACCAGAGAATAATAAGAAGGTACGAACACTTACTTAGCTAATCGAAAGATGGTGAGTAGAGCAGCAAATTGGCGGGGCGCGGAAAAAACACAAAAAGTGACGGTGGAGTATTTGGGGCGAGAGAGATAGATGCTAAAAAACACCAAAAGAGAAAAGACGGTGGAGTATTTGGTGGAGAAGAAAATGTTTTAATTAAAACAAAGACAAACCTCTTTTGCGACATTTTATACAATAAAACGTCGCTATTTCTATTTTGTGTCATTTTATTGATAAAACGTCATAAAAAATATTACACATTTGCGATGTTTTATAAATTTAAACTTTTTGTGACTTTTTTTAAATGCCACAAAAAGTCTTCATAATCTATGATGTTTTATTAATAAAACGTCGCAGATTATCTTATTTTCTTGTAGTGTAATCATAAATCACGTAAGGATATACATTACATAATATTTACATAATATCACGCCAATACATACGAATAAATACATAGAAAAACACAAGAAAATAATTTTCTTGTTGTGTAATCATAAATCACGTAAGGATATACATTACATAATATCACGCCAATACATAAGAATAAATACATAGAAAAACACAAGAAAATAATACATTATTTTATTGTGTTTTTCTATGCAACTAAATTGAATAATATGAAATTAGAAAAATAAAAGGATTAATTTTTAAGATGTTATTTTATGGATATTATATAACAAAGGGGTGACTTAAGAATTTTTTTAAAAGAATGATCTTAATGTTAATATTTTGAATGCAACTAATTGATATTTCATTGGTTCTTATGACAATTTGAGTGTCTAAATTAAGTACAAAAGTTGTTTACCTTTTGTTGTTGGCAATATTTTACTTTTTTTTTTAAAAAAAAAGAGGTGATATTGCTCAAATGAGAATAAAGTGAAGAATTTTAGACAATTTGTAAAGTATTATGGCATGCTCAAATTAGTTTTTCAGGCTATCTTTTCACGTGGAGCAACAAGAGATATAAAATATTTGATTAGGTACAAATGTCTTTAGATAGATTACTTTGCTTTAAAAGTTAGATTCATATATTTTTCATTCAAAAGTTGTTCATGTATATACAATTATAAATGATCACTTTCCAATACTAATTAAATTCTACTTCTTGTATGAATTTTAGGTTTGAGAAGATGAGGATTAAACATTTTATTTTTATTCATAAACGGTGATGGTTGGACTATTAAATATATAAAAATTTAGTTATGTGCAAAAGTCCATAAAGGAGAAGGGTAAGTATTTCAAATATCTTGTAGTATACTAAAATATTAATTTCCATGTTGTAATATTAGACATCATGACTTAAAATGTATACATATTTGAAGAATAATCTAATTCACCGTAAATATAATTTGAAAAATATATTATGAAAATATTTCTTATAATTTTTTATGAAAAATAGTAAAACATAAAAACACAATTAAATATTGTAAAATTTTGTAAGGCTCCCTAAAAATGTTTTGAACATAATGACCAAGTTCATTTAAGTTATCATTAATAGTGTTGCAATGAAATATACAAGTATATATTATAAGATATATATTTGATAAATTGTTAAAAAGAAATTTTTTTGACATAATTGAATTATATTTTCTCTTATAGCTTTAGATTTATATTCAATAAATTTTTGAAAGGGAAAAAATTTTATAGCGCCGGTTAATTAAAATTATGAGTTTGCAATAAGAACAACTTTTTTTTGCAAGATCTAAATGTTTTCGAAGTATCAAGCAGTTGAGCCTTTTTTATAATGATGCATAAAAATTAAAAATTGTACTCTTAACAAAAATAACTTTGAATTAATGATTGTTTATTGAGAAGGGTAAAAAAGACAAGTGTTCATATGCATATCGATAAGGTTTCAAGTCGAAAATAGAATTTGGTAAATGAAATTTTTGCGCTTTAATATGAAAATTTTCTTATTGAATCAATAATATAACATTATCTCCTTAATTTAAGGAGAGATAATGAAAATAGACTCAAATTTTGAGTATCATTAAGATTCACACTAGATGTGATTGTTGTTGTAGATAATGAAAACACAAAGGCTTTGAAACTCGATAAATTGTAAGTATATGATCGTATTTATCGAAGCTTTGGTACAATATATAATGGTAAACTTCAGAAGCTAGTTCACTAGTCTAATTATAATATGCATCTCATTTAAACTCTACTTATCTTTATTCTTTAATTGCCATGGGCCTGATTTCAATCAAAATCGTAAGGCATAAAACTAGCCGTTGGAGACTAAATGGCAAAACAGACAATAGGAGTCACTTTGCAACGTTCGAAAACGTTCGCCTTTCTTATAAAAACGCCTAAACCCCCGTCATTAACCAAACTATCATCTCTCTCTCTCTCTCTCCCCCTCTCACTCCTTCTCTCTAAAAATCCAAGAAGAAGAGACAAAGAAGGACAACTCTGCACTCTGCACCCTCTTTTATCTCTTCTTCTCCTCAGTTTTCTTGGGAACTTCTCTTTCAGTATACCACCTTTCTATTTCTGAAACTGAAAAAAGGGTAACGAAGCAATATGGCAACTGTTAATGGATATCAAGCAAACACCGGCATGTCCGCTACTGGAGGGCCGTCGTCCAAGCAGAGCGTGGCTCCGCCGAAAACTGTTGACTCTCAATCTGTGCTCAAACGGTATTTTCCTATTACAAAATGTTCCTTTTCCTCCTTTCTGATTATGCTTATCTGGGTCATAGTGCTTCTTTTTAAAGTCTGCCTAATTTGTTATGTCGGCTTTTCAGACTTGTATTGTGTGCGGAATTTATTTTTGATGGCATGCTTTGTTCGTTTTTGTTTCTCAAGATTTCTTGCTTTTTTGAAGCGTTAGATTTTGTTATTTTGAGGGGCCTCATTATCTTCACCCTTAACCAATTTACCGCCTTTCTGTCAATTTCTTTGCTCGTCTTACATGGTGTTTCGATTGATCTTAAGATGAGCTGTGTCATAAGTTGGCTCCTTATTAGCTAATTGATCTCCCATTCATATATGTTAATATTAGTCTAACTTTGTTTTTTTTTCTGTTTTATTTTTGTGTGTGGAACAGGCTGCAATCAGAGTTGATGGCATTAATGGTGAGGACAGTGGATCCTCAGCTTTTTCTTTCTCATTTATATAAAGATCATCTTCTCTTTTTGTTTTTCAAGTATCTGATTTTGGATTCACAAACTAAAGTTAAAAACTTGGGTACATTGAATTGAATCGCGACTTTTTGGTGATTGTTGATTTTGGATATGCAGATGAGTGGAGAATCTGGGATATCTGCATTCCCTGAGGAGGATAACATATTCTGCTGGAAAGGAACAATTGTTGGAAGCAAAGACACAGTCTTCGAAGGCACTGAATACAAGCTATCTCTATCTTTCCCTAATGACTATCCTTTCAAGGCTCCCAAGGTGAAGTTTGAAACCAGCTGCTTCCACCCAAATGTTGACGTACATGGCAACATTTGCTTGGACATCCTTCAGGTAAATAATTGTGTTGATATTTTTAAGAAGATGCCTTAATTGTGTTGCTTGCCATTTTTTGTTATGCAAATGCGTCTCCAACACCACTTTCCTGTCTTTTACAGGACAAATGGTCGTCTGCCTATGACGTTAGAACAATATTACTGTCTATCCAGAGTTTGCTTGGAGGTAAAATGCTACTTTTTGGGGTTTGACATTAAATAAACATCTCAATTTACCATACAAGGTTTAGTTTAACTATTTTGTGATGTTTCAGAGCCAAACATAAGCTCTCCTTTAAATACTCAAGCAGCACAACTCTGGAGCAATCAAGAAGGTAAGCACTTCATTTTTCAATATAGTTAAAACAATTTTTTGTTTCACGATGTAAAACATCTGAACCATTATGCATCTGCCCTTTCGTATTACAGAATACAGGAAGATGGTGCTGAAATTGTGTAAGCCTTCAAGTGCATAATTTAGACAAGAAGCAAAGGGTGCCGAAAGTTTTTTGGTTACATTCATTGAACAAACAAGTGAAGGAGAATGAGTCTTCTTTGATTTTTTTTTTCTTTTTTTCTTTCGTTCACCTTGGTGTGCTTGAGTTCGTATACAACAGCGCTCTCTTTTACCTATCTATCTGGATGAATGTAAAATGGTTTTAATAATAGAAATCATAACCATAGTATAAAAATGGCGCCTAAAAGACGAAAAAATTTAACCAACAACAGTAAAAGAGTAACGAGAGAACAAACAAAATTCAGGAGAAAAAGCGGATAGCAGCTACTGTTGTTTAGATGAAGTGAGTTGCCTCAGGTTGTACTTGGCCAATTCCTTGTACTTCTCAACAACCCCGACCAAACACACAGTCTGACAAGTAAACAATTATAATTAATCTCACAATTGTAGCTTTACTTTCAGTTTCAAACTTAATACAATATGCCTGTGGCACAATAAAGGAATAAAGGGCTTTCTTACCTTGACAATTTCAACCACAATCGTTTTGTCCGGATTGTTAAGATCGACTTTATGAGGTGCAGGAACAGATTTTGCAACAGCATTTATGATTTTCATCCTGTCAATACCAGTGTTTGCACGGGCCTCATATAGAACTGCAAACTGCAACATTAGATGGACACATTTTGCTAAAATTATATCGCCCAACTTTTAGTTTGATTCAAACATATGCAACACTGAAAACTAGCAAACACTAGTGCACAAAGCATAGTTTGCAGTCCCATAACACAATTTTGAGAGCTTAGAGAGAGAATTTTATTGAAGCAAATATGTATGGACATTTTCCTCTTAATCTGAATTTAATTTGGACGATGGCTTTCCTGTCGCATGGTTTTGAAGCCTGGTATGTCTATGTCTTTGCTTGATCTCAATACATAGAATAGATAAATACAGTACCTTCTGTGAATCCCTGGCATCCACAGGAAAATACTTCTCCACTATAGGTGCAATTGCTCTTGTAATTTCCTCATCAGAAGCATAGCATGAAATTTCAACTGGTAAAACCCTTAAGATGAACCTACATGCCACAACAAAGTAACTTTACAGTGCCAAAAACGAATGTATCCTCACTTTCTCTAAACAAGCACAGTTTTAAACACCACGTATCAAATACATGTCTACAATCTTGGAACAAGGAATGAATGATTAGTGAAGCAAAAGAAAGCATTACAAAACGTGGCAAGAACATCTATTATTGGCATAATTTCACAAATTTCAAATAAAGAAACTCAGAAACCATGAACCTCGACATGTGTTTTCTTGTTGAAGCAGCAGATGTCATCATGTACTGTACAATGTCTTTAGGGGAAGGGTCACCATCTCTCTTGCGCATTTGAACAAAGACAACGCCATTACAACCTGAATCAATGTTCATAAAGCGCCTCTGTTTGAAGACAACAATAAGGCGAAATCATGGAACCAACCAAGAGAAATAAGGAACCAGGCAAGAAAACACAAGAAGAAAGGTGCATAAGCTGGAGAACACAAGATCACTAATACAAATTCCCTTTATTTTCTATGTGAAGGTCATTATTAGTCTGGTGATTATTATTTACCTTGTTCTTATCTCCCAGATCTCTGAGTTCTTCTTCAATGAGCTTATCAATGGATTTCTCCTCCACTTGGTCAAGTGTTCCACTTTTTGTAGCAGAATAATCGATGCATTGTTTCTTTATTGGTGGTTCTGATTCATTTGGTAGATTACCATGACTTTTACCATGCTCTTCATCATCTTCTGTCATTTTTCCTGTATTTTTTTCAGGGCATGCATTCTCTGCCTTGTCTGGTTTATTTTCACATTTCGACCCTCCCTTCTCTTCCTCATCACTATTTACTTCTTCTGCCAGCCCTTCCTTCCCCTCCTCCTCTTCCTCTTCATCATCAGAATAGGTGAATGTAATCTTTTTGTTTAAAGGTTTATTAGACACCTGTGAAATCTTCACATTTGTGCCCATACTACTCACAAGCTCCTCATAAAACTGTAGAAAAATTAAAAGAATATAGCAGTATCCTCCCATATATCAGAAAGAGAGGTTATTTAGTAGTCTAATTTACAGTTTAAATAAATTAATCAATTCCATGCAGTCTTTGGGCTATAGGATGCTGATAATGGATTTCTTCATCAGAGCTCAATGGTAAAGAAGAACTTAGAGTAAACTATATCGTTGTCATTCTCATGCGTAGCGAAAGTTTTGCCAAGTAAATTAATTTCCAGTTTCCAACCTCATCTCAATCTTGTCCGATATATGTCATGAAAACTAATAAAACGTCATACTGTTTCCCTTTTCAAAATCATCTCCATCGATGTACAGGAATAATTATTACACTACTCGTGCCATAGGGCAAGAAACTAAAGTAAACGAATTTCAATTTGGCAAGGAACACAAATACCCAAATGACAAACTAGCAATAAAATGGAAATAAATGACAGAAAAAACAGTAGAAGTAGAAGAGAAAGTTAATAGGAAAATACGGACAGAGTCAATAACGTTAATGGCTTCAAAAGAGGCCTGACGCTCCCTTCCACCATCACAAGTGATAAAGAATCCTTGAACTCCTGGTCTTAAAGGGTATGACCCTTTCTTCTTCACTGGTTTCTACAAAACGAATAACAAGCAACATGTCAATCAAAAGCAACAAAAACAAGCAAAGGGCATTGGATGCAAGAATAGATACATTGTTCGGGAGATAGCGCTGCTTTCTCTTCTTGTTTCCGGCGGTGGATGTGGATTTAGGCCTGCCTTGGGTGGCCATAGAATAGAACCGTGAGAGGAGAGCTCCAGCGAAGTAGGTTTGGTGGCGAATATCGAGCAAGTGCAGTTTGTAAAGCACAAAAATGGACCCAACAGACTAAAAGCTCCGGTCCAAGTCCAATTATTGTTAGAGTTGAGCTTTTTCATTCTAAAATCCAATCTTTTAATGTTCTTCACTTCTTCTGCTTTCTTGTGATCTAATTATGGTTTCTATATTATGTGTATTAAGTATTATATACTAAGCATGGCCGGGGATCCAACGGCCGCAGTTTATTCCCATAATCGAACAATCGTCCTCCTCTTCTCTGCTTCTCTCTCAATAAATTGAAACCAATATTTTCTCAGCATGCACGACTCATGAGGGATTGGATGTTGGTTAAACTTGTGGTTGAAATTGGAACATAACTGACTTGAGTCTCATTAAGTATCCGTTCAATACAGGTCTTGGAATTGGCAATACTTAACACCAAATGTGATGTAAGTGGGACCATGGACAATCGAGCAAGTTCAGGCAGAGAGCTAGTCATACCAGAATGGTCCATGACCAAAGCTAGGACCAAGAGATTTAAAGAGACTCTTTGTACGCATGTGAGCTTTTATCTTTTAACTCAAATCCTTGGACCGGATACATTTGGAGTTTGAAGACCCACGAATTAGGCCTATTTATTTAATTTTTGAACTTCACTTTATTTTGGGTTTCCATGTATTTTAAGCCCAACCCTTTATTATTTGACCTAGGTATAAATACTTTTGTTTTAGGGTTTTAGAAGTTCAGATCATATTGTTTTGAGTGCCGTCGGCTTTAGAGAGAACATTATTCTCTTGTTCTTATTACTTTCCGAACCATCTTTCACTTATCAATTGTTTTCTCAATTGTGGCGTGTTGATTGTTCGTCTCTGGGTTTTATTTTGATCATCGGGATTGCTTGGAACAAGTTTTTGAAAGGTATCGTAGAAATCAAACCTTGCGTATCCTTTATTTTCTTGTTCGTTGAATTCTAATTACCTATCCTTTTAATTCCTCTAGGTCAAAAACCCATAAAAACAAAAATACCCATTGAAATCATCATCATATCGACGTCAATCTTTTCGCGATGCGCGTCAACTATTTCGAGGAATATTTAACTTAACGCCACCTTTGTCCTCTTTACGAAAATCGTCATCATTCTCAAACTTGGAAGGCGTGACTAAACCGAGAGGAGAAGGAGACGGAGCGGATCGGATCGGGTCCAAATATGGTTCAACCCGATACTAGACCCCATAATTATTGACAAATTCTCTCCACCCTTTCACTTACTAGACTGCTCCTTTGCCTCAACCATCCTCCCGTTGTCATCAGGTTCACTGCAATTATCATCGACGGCATGCTCTGCGTCCGACAAATCGAAATGGGAGGGATCTTTCGGAGCTTGTAGGCTATCGGGTTCTTGTGGTTGGCAGTTGAAGATGGCGAGTTCTTGAAGATGGTGGAATAAAGGGAAATGTAAAAGGGGACGTCATTTGGTTTAAACATGTTTTTGTTTTTTTTTTTTTTGAGAAATTTGGTTTAAAGACGTTGCCGAAGGCTTCAGCGACGTTTAATTCAACAAAATGTCACAGATTCTATTTCGTGACGTTTTACTAATAAAATATCACAAAAGTGTTACAAATTTACGATGTTTTCATAAAACGACACGAAATATTTAAACTTTTCGTGACGTTTTTTAATTTGCGATGTTTTATCAATAAAATGTCGCGGAGTATTGTAAATTTTGACAGTGAGTTGGCACCAACAGAAGAAAAAGGACACATTAGTCTTCTTATCACAGAGTTTCTAAAACTAGACAATAAGTTAACAATACAAGAAAAATTTTGGGTTAGCTATTGTGTATAGTCAGCTTGTGCAGTGATTGTTAAATTGTTAAACGTGTTCTAAATCTATTATTTAACTCATAAACAATATTTAATCATATTGACAATTCAATCCCAAATTGAATATATTCATAATTTTCAATATGAACTTTTTAGATCCAACCAAATCTAAATTTGTTTTTAATGGTTAAAGCTTTAATTTTAATTCCAAAATTCCAATATTTAACAATCAAATAATTTAATAAAATTATAGAGTTAAAATCTATTTTGAGACCACTATTAAAAAGTTAGGGTGAGATTCAATCCCTCTATAGTGGAATAATGATAAAACTTTTTATTTTTACTTTCTTGAAGCCAAGATTACTTGAATTATGTAGAATGATTAACATATAAATCATAATAAAGCCTAAATCATAATTCTTACCTTATTATGAAGGTTCATTATTTTCTTGTTGTATCCATCAAACCATTTTTGAAATTAATTCATATCAACCACCATAGTCACATTAGTGTCAGGCCTCTGATGGTATACACAGAATGTGTTGAGAGAACTTTGCAATTATGGAGAGTGTTAGGTAAGTAGTGTTAGCTCCTGTGGAGCATAAATATGTTTATAATAAATTTTGGACATTTTAGTAATTTAATTGAAATTTAATTCTAAATTCAATTAAACTTTGATTAGAATTACAATTAATTCTAATTAAATATTAACTGGCCTAAAAAAGACTCAATATTTCATATTAGTCCTTATTTATCAAATATCTCATATTTGATTATAAAGTTTCTTAAATTTTATAATCAAGTCTAACTTGATCAAAATACTTTCTCTCTTTAACCCATTATTTATGTGTGACGTATTAGGTTCTTAAATATGTTGGAATTTTAATGTAAATAATAACCCTACATCATACTTAGGATTAGATAAATTAAAATCATTTAATTTATTTTTAATTCTCCAATTAATTAATTTATGTCCATAGATAAAAGATTGACATCTAACAAGCATCATGACCACCCAAATATTCAGGAATGTCAAAGTGATTTTAACTAATTTTTTGTGCATAATTTTTCTATATAATTCAATTCTTTTAGCAAACAATATTTTGATTGGATATATAGTACAAAAATAATTTCTACTTTATTTTAGTCCAATCATGTTAGTTTTCCACCATTAGTAATTGATTTAATTAATGTCATTTAAAATTTATTTTCAAAGCGTTGTACCATCTTGGCAAAAAATTTCTCAACTAAGTACTAATCAAGAATAATAGAACATTCTCCTTAATCATTTTAGGGTAATGAATAACATATTGATCACTTAGCTACCTTCATATAGTTTATACTATATCTAATAACTATCGACTAAGCCATCCTTGACTATAATAAGTCATAATTAGTATCAAAATATATCAATCCCTATATGAGATGCTTTGGTTATCACAAGTCAAATGATTACTTATACAATCATCACAATGAGATTCATACATATATAAGTAGTGTTACAAATGAATTTCTCATATGAGGTTAGTTTAGTGAAATTGTTCTCTAATAATCCCCACACTTTTATTTAGGTATCTCCATACTTTAGTCCATGAGATCGATTACTTCTTTTATAAGGAAAAACATAACTTGTGCTAGTATTTTTACATTCTATTAATGTCTAATCATAATAAAAAATAACTATAAATAATTTAGGAATAATGTATAAATATAATATGAATCTCACAATTACGATCTCATTATAATTTCATTTATTATATATATTCATTCTATGGACCTTATCATATATATCTAAATATGTATAAGATAAAGAATTGTTATAAATAATTAAGACATTAAACAACAACTAACCGATTGACTATAAGATATAAAAACAAACAATGGTAGATCTCTATTGTGAGCTAGGAGAGACTTAGTTCAAATGTTTTGCTTTAGAAGACCACATCTTTTTTAGTTTGAATGTGGCTTAATTACTCTTGTTGCATTACAATAGTTAGACTTGTATAATTTATCCAAAATTTAAAATTAAGAATTAAGGTGTGGTGTTTAAGAAACTAAGCTTGGTTTTAAAGTTTGATTCTATCAATAACATATTTATCATAATTTTCTAGATGGAAAGATGATAACATGCAAGGAAAAGAGTCTTTACGTATTTCCAAGCTTAATTATGGCAAATATTTTTAATTAGTTATAAAAAAAACTCTCACTATAACAAAGTTAACATTTGGCTAAATAAATGACAGATAAATGTCTAAAAAATGTCACCTACAGTTTTTAACAATGTTTTTGCTTCATCGTACAAAACGTCATCAAATCCCCGTAGCTAAAAACTATAGACAATGTTTTCGAAAATCGTAGCTAAATACTATTAGCTACATTTTCTAAAGGTAGCCAAATGTTTTTAGCTGTGTTTTGTAAAACGTAGCCAAATGTAATGTAACGTTGTGATATGTTATTTATTACATTGTAATCCATATTATTAAACAGTATAATTTGTATATAATGCATCAATATATTTTTAATTTTGAATTTATTATATAAATAAGTCGCATAAAAATATTATTAATTCAAAATATCGAGCATTTTATATAAAAAGTAAAATTATATAAGTATTGTTAAATTATACCAACAAAAAGAATATTCTTCATATACAAGATATTAACAACAACTTAACAAATCTTATAGACAGCCTCTTTACTAGTTGGGGGTAAGGTAGCGTACTATTAGAACTCTCCAGACCCTGCATCTCAGCGGGATTTCCACTAAGTGTTGTTGTTGTTGTAAAAAGATAATGAATTCCGTGTTTATTCCATCAAAGAGAAAAAGATAGAATTGTTTTTCTAGACAATTCACAAAAGATTCTAAGATACTATGACATGAGAGTCGGTAGATAAGGTAAAGAAGTTCTCTATGTCTAGATTCCCAAGAAGGCTCTTTACACGTTCAAAGGCATTACTTGAAATAGAGAAAGATCTTCCCCTAGCAATTGGTTCATTGATAGCCTTTTCCAATAACTTCTTGGCTCTAACTAAACTAGGAGAATATACAGTAACTGATTTCCTAGATACAGTATGGAACATTGAATTAGAACCCCACGTACCATATGTTTCACCTAAGGAACAAGCAGTATAGAAAAATCACCTTAATTTCATCATAATCCTTTGAAAAATTAAATCCTAAAAATGAATAAGCTAAACCAAACAGTATAAGGAACCCAAATTTAAACATATGCATACCCCATTAAATGACTCTATCATCGTTATAAGGAACTGACATAGTTTTTGCAATCGACGACTATTTAAAAACTATTGATTTGCCTTATCTTATACGAACCATCGGGACATCATCACTACCTCTATTTTCATCTGCGTTCTCTATAAGATTCGAGCAACCTTTACACAGCACATAGATATACAATCATATATTCATTTAATAGCTTATTAACAAAAATGAGATATAGAGAATAACGAAAAAGAGTTAAGTCGAATAAGTCTAAAACCTTTGATAAAGAAGATCAGCCATTGAAGGCAAGTGGTGATTAAACTTTAGTGAAGAGATTTGTTGTGCACCAAAGCTCATTTTTGGCGTTGAAAAATATCTACCATGTCGACATTATGAATTTATGTCAACAGTTTTATTCTAAAAACGTAATAGAAAAAAATATGCCATAGATATAATTATTTTTTTTAGGTAATCTAGAACCAAAACACCTTATATGTGATCTTAGGATCATTTGACAACTTGAATCTAGAAATAGTGTCATCAATGAATTTCAAAAGTACACAATTAGACTCAATATTTGAATCCATCAATGAGAAATTCTTAAATAAAATAATCACTATAGAAGTAGAGTGTACAATTAAATAAGGAAACGAAGAATGCCTCCCCTTTATTGAAAATATCAAAAGGAGAATGGGCCATTGATATGTGCTTAATTGCTGATACATTAAATCCATGACATTTAGTGATTAATGCCTCAAAATACTTAAGAAATTCACTTTAGTTCATATTTGATTTTAGGTACAACTTGGAAACATAATAGCTTAAGTGAGACGAAAGCACACTCGTTGAGTCGTCTTCTTGAGATTTACACTCAATTGTCTTCATGGAGCAAGGAGGAGAAGGATTAGAGCAAAGAGAAGACAAGAAAATGTATAAAATGAAGAGTATAAGCCATGAACAATAGCTCAGGGCTATGATAAATAAGTCATAGGCATGACCTATAGCTCACAACCATGAGAAATAAGTCATGGTCGTGATACTCATCTCACGCCTATGACAAATTTGTCATAAGCGTGACACCTATGTCACAACCATGCAAGGGAGGCTCACGACTATGAGCCTCAACTAGGCCATTCATAGCTGTGAGTCATCAAGTTACGCCTATGACTTTTATGACCTGGTACCCCAAACAACTTAGTTTTTAGTATATATACAATGTTATGACGACAAAAATAGTAGACTTCATTTTTAGGTTTCGGGAGACGACAAAGAGCATATTATTTTGGAGACCCATGGAGGCCATAGAAGGCTAAGCTTCCCGATACTAGTTCAGAGGTGATATCGATGCCTAGAGTAACGATTAAGTATACCTTTTCATTTTTTAATATTGAATCTCTCTCTACAAATTGTTAAGGTTATCCTTTGCATAATTGATTTGGGTTTTCATATATGGATGATCATTATTCTTGTTATCATTAGATTGTTTATGTATGAACCCATTGTTAGAATATTGAATATAATATGTAATCGTTGTGTTTAGATTCATTTGTGCAACTAATGATGTTGAATCATTAGGGATAACTTAACATAGGTTAAATGACTTGACCTTGTGTGGTTGTTGCTTAGATTGGTCTGTTTTTCATTTCGTAATGTAGCTTCCTAATTAAATCTAGAGAGCTTGTTCTAGGTTATTCGATAGTTAGGTTTAATTAAAGAGCTTGTTTTAATTAAACACGACCTAAGAGAAAGCTAAGGTTAATAGAGCTCATCGTTAACCTACAATCAATAATTCTAAATGAGATGTGAAACATTATAACAATGAAATATGTTTAATCTTGTGTAGGCCGAGATTGATCCAAGAATTAGATTTTACACATATTCATCACTTTTAATTTGCTTGCTTTAGTTTAAATTTACTTTGTTTTCTAAATTACATCAACCCAAAACTCGCTTTTATTTCTTTAACATCAATTATTTTTGTTGTAAAAATTAAACGACCACTCCCTGTGGATAGAATCCCAACTCATCACAACTACAAAGTTTTAGTATGTAGAGTTAGACAAATTTTGCAGTTCACTTGACACGCGCTGTCAGCCATTAACATAATGGAAGTCTCTCTTATATAAGAAGAGTTCAACTTATTTGCTTAATTATTAACAATATGAATATGTATTGGTCCTCCCATATGATGCTACTAAAAACTTGATCAAAAAAATAAAAGAATGACGAGGAATTATCTATAGTCTAGTAATCCCTAAAAGAATATTCAGCTAAAGTAAAATGGACAAAATTTTTCTTCCCAAAAGATGAAAAGGGACTTGGCATTACCCTAAGTTAATGATCAATAGGGTGTTAAATGTAGAAAGAATATATAAAAATCTTTATAAATAAAGAGGAATTATAGGTGAAATGAATCCACATTCAATACTTGAAAAGGAGGAACTTCTAGATACCACTATTAGATATGATTTCTTTTGGACTGCAATTCAGATCTTCAAGCTAAAGGAGTTTCTTTAAAAGGAGATTAAGTATAAGATTAGGAATGGCAATTCCACTTGGATACAGTATGACAATTGGAATGAATTAGGACCCTGTATTTAATTAGTCAATTGAAAAGCTTGAGAAACATTATATAATGAAAATAATGGAAAGTTGATATCAGGGAATTATTAGACCTAATGCTAGCTAAAAGGACTTTATGATTTAGTTGAGATATGCTTCTTGGAGGTTTATAAATTAATCATGATATGTTATTTCAAATCTCAAGCTGTGCAAGTCAAGTTGTATAGGATAGTATAGTTCCAACAAGCTCTCCGAAAGCCTCCTTTATTCTATGGTTTGCCATCAGGCACAATTTGGACAATGTGGACATATTAAAGGGTAACATTGCCCCTAATTCATATTGCAAACCATACAATATTGAAAATGAGACAATTAATCATTGGTTCTTTTCGCGTGGATACAATTATCCATATAGTTAAGACTACAACAGCTCTACAACCTCAAACACTATTAGATTGAATGGTTAGAGATTATATAATGGTTTAGTTGTAGGCATAATATATGCAAAGGCAATTTTCAGATCTTTAAAATTGCTTGCAATTTGATGTGTAAGGAATATAAGGTTATTTCAAGGCAAAGAGTAGTTATTTAACAATTCATCTAAGTAACCATCAATTGGATAAGAGAGCTAATCATCACCTATAATGCTAACAAGAATTATAGTATATAAATGACTAAGAATATAATCTACTAATAATAGAAGGAAAGTGAAGCAAACTAGTATGAATAACAATACTCCAATATAATGTTAAAGCAAGAAGATGTCTCCTATTAGATTACTTAAGTTAGGATGGTGCTTTAACTTTGCACATGGCTAAAAATTTGGCTCCAAAAGTTGTTTGTAATTTTACTATTGTACTTCAATGTTTATTATCAATATATTTCTTTAACTTAAAAAATATTATTATAAAATATATATTATATATTAGTAAAAGTTTTTATGTAATATTTTATAAAAAGATATTAAATAATATTCAAATTATATGTTGAAAATTAATAAAGGATAACTATGGGCTAGGCCAAGCCTGTCCCTTTTGGCCCAAACCCAACCTAAATTTTTTCACTTGCCTAACCTCTTTATATTTGGCTCAAGCGTGAACTCAATTAAGCTTTAGGCAGTCTAAAACTTGATCAAACATTGACAAGCCTGGATAACCCAAAATCCAATCATGTTTCAACTACCTAAAACCCGATTATACTAAACCAAACTAAAAAATGAATACAAAAAATTATGTAAATTACATATAAAGGATCCTTCCTTACAATACAAATGTTGAATTTCCCAAGAATATAATCAAAATGCTCCAATCTCTAGCAATTGCAAGCAAAGAATAATTACTTATTAGAGAAATGACTAACTTGGAAATTTAAATAATAGGAGGATGATGAATTTCCAATCATTGAATAAATGATGGCTACAAGCCAATGCTACATGAACAAAGCATGAACATTACAATTTTCGAGTTCACTACCCAATTGTAGAAGACCATAACAAATTTGTAATCTAAATATTATCTCTTTCTTGTTATGAATGAAAGGGCCAATGTCTAGTTGCAGAAACATTTAAAGCTAATAGAATTAATTTGAGTGATTGAGAGGCCATAAAAAGACAATAACAAACAACTATAAACCATAAGAAAAAAAAGGAAGAAGTAAGAGATGATTCACTAAGATAATCGACTTGGGTTATTGAGAAGCTATGAAAATTCTCACAAACATGATAAAAGAGACTAGAACTTCAATGAAATTAATCAAGTAAGATGTCTAGGGACTTTAGAATGAACAAGACATTAACTTGCAAGTTATTGGGAAGAGAAGCAAGAAAGAGATGGAGAGATGGCAATTAGGGGGAAAGAGATGACGCTGCAGACATACATGGGTTTTAGGTATTTAACTTTTTACCCATCAAAATGACATTATGTAACATGAGGAGCATGCTTTAGGCTGGGTTGGCCTGTGAAGTATTAAGTCCGAGTCCAACTTGAAGTTTAACTTTAAAAGAAAAAGCATAAATTTAACCTAAATTCTAATTAACTCGAGCTTGACTTATTTACCTTGAGCCGAGCTGGAGCATATTATTATTGTCATCCTTAACATAAATCCTAAATTAAAATAAATAATAAATTTATATTAGTTGAATATTTATTAGTAATTTTAAAATTTTAATATTATAAGTTATTGTTATAATGATGTCAACCAAAATTAAGATTGAAATCACTTGATATTATTGTCATTAATTAATGTCATAACTATACTTTACCAATGTATTGATGTTGATTTAATCAATAAATAACATATTATATGACATAATTCGTAATTCATAAATATTTTGTAACAATATTATGATTTTACCAATCTATTAAAGCAAATTCAATTAATAAACAATATATTCAATACCATAATTTATGATAATAAACGTTTTATAAAATATAAATAACATAATTTTTTTGTTTATACACAAATTATTAAATTAATATTAATATAAAAAATAATTTCTTTATATTATATTCACAAAAATAATATTTTTGTTTATGTTCACCAATAATACCAAAAATCATTTATTTTATTTACAATACGAAATACTAAAAATAATTTTGCAGTAAAGATTTGAGTTATGACTTGGCGTCATTCTAATATTCATGATCTTCTTTTTGTTATTTAATTATAGTGAAGTAATTTTAACATGTCTCAATTTTCTAGAAATATATAAACGATAAAGAAAATTCGAACAAAATTAAACTTAATAATAATAAATACTTATCACATTTATCTACTAATGATTCCTAGTTGAAACAACATTTGTCTTAAGATAAAACATCAAAATAATTAACTAATTCACAATAGATTAATAACAACACTATATAAGTTAAAGTAAATGAAAATACTAGTAATCAAATTCTAGTAAATGAATTTGAATCAATTAAAGATTAAAACTAGTAATCAAATTCTACATTAGGTATCACATACATTTAAATTATAATTTTTAATTTCTATCGTAAATAATTTTACTCAACTTTTACCTTAACTTGTCCACATACAAATAAAAAAGAATTAGTTAAATTGACTAAAACTTAGTTCCTTTCTTAAATGGATGACATGCCTAAAAGTTGTAAGTATTATTCAATTTCTATCTATTTATTTCTGTTTTTGTTTTTAGTTTTCTATTTTCATTTTCAACAACACTATTTAGTATGAATCCGCTAAGAGGTTCAGTAGTACGCAACCTTACCTCTAACTAGTAAAGAGACTGTTTCTAATTGATCTATATAAAAAGAGAGTAAGTAAGAGAGAGAGAGAGAGAAGATAGAAAGAGAAATAGAAAGAGGGAGAGGGAGTTATAGAGAGAAATAGAGAGAGATGATGATGATGATAAACTTAAATAATTTATCTTTAAGTTTTATCTATTATGTAATTATTATCAATAATAAAAATACAGTTAGATATTAATAACCAAACATGTTTTTATTTTTAGTTGAAAGAAAAATATAAAAAATAAAAAATAAAAATAAAAATAAAAATAAAAAATAAAAAATAAAAACTACAAAAAAAGAAGTGGAACCATAAGACTTAATTCAATTTTTTTTTCATTAAATTGGTCATGCCTACAATAGTTTATAACTTGCATAAACTTAATTTAGGGAGCGTTTGGTTTGAGCACGGAGTTGGGTATGAATATGAGTATAATAGTAGAAGGGAATTGGAATGGGTATGAAAAATTTAAAAATAATGTTTGGTTTGTAACTTGAGTTTCTGTATTAATACCAATAATATTGTTTGGTTTGTTGCATTAATGAGAATAAAAGATAATATAATACCATTTTTCCATATCATATTGCGATATCATATTTTTTGTTGTTGTTGTTGTTGTTGTTGTTGTTGTTGTTATTATTATTATTATTATTATTATTATTATTATTATTATTATT
>JAOSBP010000204.1:14910029-14923870 GCA_027563825.1 Erythroxylum mucronatum
TAGCCACCATCCGAGAGGAAGATCGTGCGGCGTTCGGAAAGAGTTTCGGGACGTGCTAGCACACCACAGCCGCAGCCTGGATCGTGCATACTCGTGTGGATACCGATAGAGGGCATTCGCGTTTTGCAGTGTCTTGGAATCTGAAAAAGAATCAACCCATTCACGATAATAAGGTATTTTCGTACATCCTTGGTGTTTTCGATTATACTTCACGATGTTGTATGGTCTTTTCCGTAGTATATTTTGAATATTCGGGCCATACGCGATCCAACAGTAAGCCTATTTATTTTCCGATGGAGTCAAATCATAAGCCGACCATTGATGAGGGTGATCTTTGCTCCGACCCAGCACAGTATTGTCGGCTGGTCAGACGCCTCCTTTACTTGACTATCACTCACCCATATATCTATTATGCAGTTCATATCTTGAGTCAGTTTATGCATCGCCCACGACAACCTCACTTGGATGCAGCTCATAGGGTTCTCCGATATCTTACAGGTTCTCTGGGTCAGGGTCTATTGCTCCCTTCCTCCGGCTCTTTGTCTTTGCGAGCTTATTGTGATGCCGATTGGGCAGGTTGCCCCACTACTCGGCATTCCAAGAAACAGACTATAGTCTCCAGGTCTTCTGCTAAAGCTGAATATCGTTCCATGTCTACCACTACTAGTGTGATCTTTTGGCTGCTACGACTTTAGCAGGATCTTCATGTCTCTTCTTCTTTCCCTGTTCCTCTCTACTGTGATAATCAGGCAGCCTTGCATATTGCTTCCAATCTTGTCTTTCATAAATGCACTAAGCACATTGAGATTGACTGCCATTTCATTCGTCATCATATCCAATGTCACCGTGTAGCGCCTCGGTCTATCTCATCTCGTTTTCAACTTGTTGATATCTTTACTAAGGCACTTGGCCGCGATCGTCTTCATGAGTTACTTTCCAAGTTGGGCATTTTCAATCTGCATGCTCCAACTTGAGGGGGAGTATTGGCGTGATATTATGTAAATATTATGTAATGTATATCCTTACGTGATTTGTGATTAGTTAGCTTTCCATGTATATCCTATTAGGGCTTCCATTTGTACATGTATATAAACAAACTTATTTTCAATAACAAAGCATCAAGAAATTCAGCCACTCTTGAAATTCTTTAGTATGTTCTTGTGGGGAGCTACAGAAGAACAAAATAAGACGAGGTTGGTTAACTGGGAACAGGTGTGCAAGCCTACAGCGTCTAGTGGATTGGGTTTACGAAAAATTTGAGAAACTAATGATGCTCTACTGACAAAACTCGGTTGGTTCCTAATCAACAAGCCTGATGCATTATAGGTTTGGGTATTTAGCACCAGATATAAGTTTGATAGAAACCACTTACCAGACTCCTTTCCAGTTACTGGAGGCTCCATGGTATAGTGAGGGATTGCTTCGGTATGGGTACATATACTTCAAAGACTTAAATGGGTGGGCAACGGTGAAACTACTAAATTCTGGGAGGACGCCTGGGTGCAAGATATTGGTCCACTCAGCCAAAGAGTAATGCAACCCATTCCAAACACTTTGCTAAATCTCACAGTCAATTCCTTTGTCGATAATAAGGGAGGATGGAATTGAAATCTATTTCAATCACTCATCCCTACCTCCGTTTGAATGGCGATAGTAGGTACATTACCTCCAAGCCCTCGTTTGGGACCTGATCGATTGATTTGAGGAGCTTCAAAAAATGGTATTTTTTTTACCACTTCCGCTTACAGTTTAATCGATTGACAGCTAGACAATATAAAAGAAAGTGAATGGACCAGCATATGGGAATAGGAGGGGCCACAAAGGATCAAAGCGTTCATATGGCTAATGGCCCGTGGTAGCCTTCTCACTAATCATCAACGACACATCAAAAAAATCACCACAGATCCCTCATGTCAGGTTTGTGGTGAAACCGAAACATTATTGCATGTACTCCGAGACAGATGTCAAGCTCGCAACTTCTGGAGAAGATTCCCTACCATTGCCAACACAGATGAGTTCTTCCGGGTAAATACAACCAACTGGATATTAGGAAATTTGAACCAAACCACGTAGATACAAGGGTTTCCATGGTCAATCGTATTTGGTACGGCTTGTTGGTTCTTATGGTATTGGAGAAATAAAATTGTTTTCGACGTGCAATTCTCCTAGCCTACACACCCTCATCAGCTTGTGTTAGATTACGTACAATCGATACAACAGGCCAAGGACTTAGTTGGAAGAGCATTGTCGCTAGCAAGGCTGCGAGTAGAGACCTTTGTGAGCTGGAGAAATCCTCCACCTGAATCGATTCGGCTTAATACGGACGGTGCTTATAAAATGTCATCCTCGTGGGCTTCAGCAGGAGAAATAATTAGAGACAGTACTGGATCTTGGATAGGTGGATTCGTATATAACGTAGGTAGGAAAAAGGCAAGAAAGCATTATGATCCATATTTGAGTTCTGAAACTACCTCGAAAGCTTTATGTTTTTCCTATTGTCAATCTCTTTCAAGATTGGAGCATCAGAAATTTCAATATCTAAGTTACGGGAAATCTCAAGAAGTGAAGGAAAAGCAACTTGAAAGCCGATTGGCATGTGTGCAGGATCTTCATCCTCAAGCTTGTGTAAGTTATTCTTGTAAGTTTGTGTCGTACGCCGATATCAGTTATCAAAGATAAAGGGTTTTGATATATACATAAAAGTAAAAAATATTTAATTTTTTTAAAATTTTGGGAGGTGCAGTCGTATATCTCCGTCCATGAGCACATGCCACCATTGCTACCCCCATTGCCACTTCCACCGCTACCCTCCCCATCACACCACCTACAAACTCTTCCCCTCTCTCTATATAACAATTAATCGCATATCATTCAATCCCACCAGAGTACAAGATGTCGTTTCCTGGTGAAGAAAAGCTCAAAGTTGGCAGGTTTTTTCGTAAATGAGCCCCAAAGTGGAAACTTGCAGGCCTTCTCTTGTTTACCGATCAAGGTCGCCGGCAGTTTCTTGAACAACTAAATCCTCGGTCAAGGTGGCTGTTTATACATGATCTATTTTATTTTTCTTACGGCATCTCCAGCCCATTCCTTTATTCACACTAACCAACAACTGTATTTTTTACACCAAAAGTTATAATTACTTAAATAAACGTATAATAACAATATTAGAATATTGTTTAAATAGCAAAATAATGAATGAACGAATGAATGAAAAAAAGGAAGAAAAAAAAGATTGAAAAAAAGAACTAGAAGGTTGGGAAAAAAAGAAAAGCATGATTTTGGAGGACTCTCTCTATCTAGTATTCGATATATTATAGCGTATAGGTTTCTTTTTTTTGGAAAATTTGAATATGTTAAGCTTTAATTCTCGTGGAAAATGTTTTTAAACTATACAACTTATGATACTGAGTACTGAGACATACTAGAGTACAAATAAAAGTTTTAATCAAGTACTAGACATATCTACACATGTTAACAGTGTATAGTATTTAACTTTATTTCAAGTGCATCTTAAAAAAATTATAATAATATAAATTTGATATAATAATTATCTTTTTATTTCTATTAATTTTACTTTTCACATGTTTTTATATAAATAATAATTATAATTAATATTAAAAATAGATCATTTAATTATCATATAAATATAAAATTAAGAATAATACAAAGTACTTAAAATATTATAATTGATTACATCACAATATTATGTAATAAGAATAATATAGGTGTATAATTATAGCAATAAGAATTCATACCGAGAAACACAATAAAGTAGAAGTAAAATCTTAAACAAAAAAATTACACTTAAAAACTTTTTATTCATATTGTATATATAAAAATTAACATATACAACAAATATATATGAAATTAAAAGAAAAGAGAACTAAAACTTTATTCAATGACATTTCTACTCAAATCATATTAACCTCAATTTTTATTTTGTACAAATTTCTCATCATTAAGAGGAGTTTCATCATCATCATTCAAACTTATTGCATCAAATGACATGTTATTACTTTTCTAATCAAGATTATCTTTTAGGTCACTTATAACTATAAAACTTGGCTCCTAGAAAACACAATCTACTAAAACGATCACTCTAATCATGAAAAATTGAATCTATAGAACTATTTGTTCTACCAAAGGTCCTAGCAAACCAATAAAATTAAATTATTAAGAATTTATGAGAAATTATATTTAATTTAATAATGATAATAATATACATTTCTCGAATCTTCAAGTTATATCAAACAAATATCAAATTATTTAATCTTTTGTGTTCTAATTTCTTTCTTTTTTTAAATGAATGAATTCAAATGTGATTCAATTCTTTTCACATCCAATTGTATTCATATATTGACAATAATTCAAATTGCAATCCTATGCAATTCTAGAACACTATTTTCAAATTGGTCTCATCAAGCAACTATAAGACAATAAAAGTAATCCTATGAACAAAATAAAGTGATGATTACTCTTAAACAAGTAACATAAGTGAAGAAATATATAGTTTAATTAAGTTTATCTCTTTGACTTATGGTAATGGACATCCAAAATCACGACATGTATCCTTATACACCTCCACTTATGAGCTAAGGAGATCTTACATCATCTTATGTAAAATAGCTATTATGATAGTTATGCATTCCCTTATTAAATTATGCTTTCTTTGTAAACCTAGCCTAAAATAGACACTAGAGTTCAAAAATGTCCTAGTAACAAAGAATGAAGAGTAAAATTGTATTTTTCATTGTTCATTAATAATTGCAAGATAAAGTGTATAAATGGAAGACCTATATTATATATCAATTTTGTTTACTTCCTTTGCATCTTTATGGAATCATAAAAGTAACTCATTGTTGCTTCCTTATTACTATAATTCTGAGGAAGTACTCTCGCCAAAGGCTTATAATATCATATGATAAGTTGAATAGGACTCAATTCATAATCATTAAGTACAATTTTAGAAATCTCCATTCCAATATTAGATTTGGCATGTTGACATACAACTCATTTTTTTCACTTCTAAACCTTCGTCTTATATCCTTCTTCATTTGAACAAAAAACTAAAGTGATAAGAATTTAGTTACAAATCTTTTTTTTTTGAAAAAATTGAATATATTAATCCTTAAAAGTAGTTCAAAATGTTTCCAAACTGTACAACTTATGATACTCCATGCTAGTGACTACTAAAACATACAAATTTACAAATAAAAGTTTTAATCAAGTACTAGACATTTACACATTCCAATAAGTGAGGAAGCATTGTTGATGTTGAAGTTTTTGCTTTTGTTGGGTGATCTATAGACGAATATTGTTGACCAAGTTTTAATCTTATAAAACCCTCAATATTCAAGAAATGCACAAGTCGTAGTGTAGTATATGAGGTGTCGATCTTACAAGGAATTAGTGAACTAATCAAATCCTTATTTGTCTAAGGCTTAAAAGTGAAATTAGGATGAAAATAAAAATGAGTAGAAAATTAAGCAATTGAATATAGATAGATTGAAAGTGAAATTGTAAAATTAACACAAGAAATCAAAATTTGAGTGCAACCAATTGACAATTGAAAATTCACACAAGGAAGATTAACCAATTATGAGAGAAGGAGATTCATCCTATCATCTAATGGTAACTTAATAACTTTTGAGTTAATTCGGTATCAGTATTAGAAGTTTAAAAGTTGATTACTCTTTATCGAATTATAATCATTTAACCCTAATTGAATTGCGTCATGGGATTTGCAATCTCTTAATTAGCAAATAACCCATACATCCAATTAGATCTTAAGCACTCTAATAGACAATTGGGTCCTCTCACAAGATCTCTCTTCGTATAAATTACCTATTTGATTGTTTACATGATCTATTAGATTGTTTAACTCTCATTACCCAATCTAATCATTTTATTATTGGTTCACTCTCTCAATTTTTTATCAAAGCATGCAAATACAATAAACAATCATGAAACCCAACTCATTAACATCAAAATTTTGCACCAAGCTTGATTTAACTTGTTAAGTCACCTTGGAACTCTCATATGTCATCACCATGCGTGTGATCCAGCTAACTTTCCACCTGATGTCTATCTCAAGTCTTCTTTTGGTCTCACTTCTGAATCTTACATCTTGTCGAAGATTTCCACCAATGTGCACCAATGCATGCCAACGCGTGGCATTGTCCCTTTTCCTTGCCTACTCACAAGTCTTTGTCTTGTTCCATTGTCCCGTGTGTCAAACATTGCTCAAGGCTTGTCAATGCCCGCATGATTATGCTATTATGACTTAGGGGTCTAACAAACCACCCCCACGAAAATAACTCGACGCCTTCATCGAAATAATCTGTGGACACTCCTCCGAATGTGGTTTTCTCGAAGACGTCTTAGCCATTTGTACATCTCCCATTACCATATTCCCTCTCTGTCTGGTTTATCTTTGCTTTTATTTGAACACTCCTTCATAAGGTCTATTGCACCTAACATAGCATAACTATTAAGGTAGACTTCTTTCATCGAGCCATCCTCTTCCTCTTTGATTCTTCGTGACCATGGAATTAAGTTGCTTCTTACTCACCTTCCATTTTGGGCATTCAAGAGCAAAGTGCCACCCTTCACAAATGAAACAAGCAATATCCCGTTTTGTTTGTTTCTCGGATTTACATTGAGAAGATTCACATACCTTCTTCTTGCTTTTCTTCGAGCCATTTCGTGTACCACCATTCTTCTTGTCCTCGTTGTTAGTTTGAATTGGTGGTGGCATTTGGAGATCGACCAAGGCATCTGCACCCATTGTCGCACTTAGGAAGTTTTTCACATTCTGCCTCCGAAGCTCTATTTGTGCCCAACGTTGTCAACCACTTATAAAGTTAAACTTGTCTTTCTTAGACATGTTCTACACGTCCAACATTAAAAATGTTAATTTCCTCATATACTTCCGCACTGAGTCATCATGCTTCAACTTCTTCAAAGCTTCTCTCGTGAGCCATGAAGTGTTGTTAGAGAGGAACTAATTCGTTAGCTCCTCCTTCATCTTCTCTCAAGTATCAATGAGAGGTCTATCTGTATTCATGTCGTTAGAGATTCTCGTTCTCCACCACAACTTTGCATCTTCTACCAAATACCTAGTCGTGATAGGCACCTTTTCAGAATTAGACACCATTGCCACTGCAAAGTATTGCTCCATATCCCACAAGAAATTTTCGAGCTCCTTGGCACTCTACTTGCTATTGAAAACTTGTGGCTCTCGCACTTTTACCAAAGTGCTTTCAACATGTCCAACATCCTGTGTTGGAACAGCACGTCTTAGGATTGTGATCTCTAATCTAGAATCCTCTTGTGCCTTCATTAACTCCGCTATTTGATGCTGTAACTGTTAGATTCACGCTTCCAACATCTCAAATCGAGTATTGTAAGATGTTACCTCTTTCTCCCCTTGAGGGATTGGCCCAATAAGTGTCTCCACTTTGTTAACATGCTTCGTCAAATTGCTGCCTCCCACCATATCGAAATATGAGTCTAATATTAGTTGGTACAAAGGTTTTCCTTAAAATAACAAACTTATCCTCAAGTTTCGCTTACCAATTTGTACAACAATCTCACATAGATCCATTAAAGCAAGATTTAGTCTTCCCTCATGATCATCGACCACTAACTTGTTCTCCAATGCCTCACGACCCTCGCACTGTTTACCTCTCACACACTTTCAAGAATACTATGAAATAACTAAATATTCATGGCAACAATAAGCATGAAAGAAATAAAAAAAATGTTAACATTTTTTTACTTCCTTTAAAATATACAAAGGATGCTCTCTCAATCTTTATGTCTCACATTCTCTGACACTCACTTTGAGAAGCAAAGCTCAAATAAATTATTTATAAACACCTCTGGATGACCAAGTTAGACTCCTAATAGAACTCAACTAGCTAAGATTACATCTTATTCTTATCACATTACATCATACTAATCAATAGGATGACATCCCCATCCAATTAGGACTCTATTCAACAAGATCAGGCTATATCACAACTAATAAGATAAAAGATTATATCTATCTAAGAAGATCTATCCACATCTACGAAGATCTCCAATATCTTCAGATGATCTTCCCATATGGTTTTTATCCCTTAGAGTTGATGTTTATTCTCTGTGATCTTATCCACTACATTATCAAAGATCTCCTCATCTATATTTGTTGATGATTAGTCATCCAATCCTAAAGCCTATCTTAGTACACTGGTCCCGTTCAATTCTTCCTCATGTCAAGTTTATTAACCATGATCCGTCTATTTGAGCATATATTAAGTCCTTAATCTATCAAGAACTTAGCCTTAGCAAGTCAACTCGTGTAAAGCCCAAAACTCTACTAAAATTTGCACCAAGCTTAATCTAACTTGCTAAGTCACCTTGAAACTCTCGCATTCCAACGACATGCGTGTGATCCAGCAAACCTTCTACCTGATATCTATCTCAAACCTTCTTTTGGTCTCACATTTGAATTTTGCATCTTGTCAAAGATTTCCATCAATATGCACCAGTTCATGCCGACTCCTGACATTGCCCATTTTCTTTGCCTACTTATAAGTGTTTGCCTTGTTTCGTCATCTCTAGTGTCAAATATTGGTTGAGGATTGTCAATGCCTACATGACTATTAGAACTTAGGGTCTGCTTGCTTAACAGGTATGAAAAATGGGGGTATGGGAATGGAATGAAAAGAATTGTTTGGTAAGATGTTATCATTGACTAGGTAATGTTTTCATTCCTTATTTTTGAGTAATGCTCTATTCCTCTCGATTACGAGAGGAATGGAGTCATTACTTTGTTATTTTGGCGTTCATTCGTGCCGCCATAATTACTCCTCCGAACTCAGCTCTCTACTCTTTGTTCAAGCTCTCTACTCTCTATTCAAGTAACAGATATATTGCTTTCTTCTTAACCCAGAATTGTCTACCCTTGACAAATCTCTCCTCAAACTAATCCTTGTAGCGGCTATGGAAACACCTGAAACTAAAAAGTAGCACTGTTAACATTCTTTCTTTCTTTCTTCTTCAATTTTGTTTTTGTCGATATAATGGCATATTTCTCTTTTCTACTGGGTTTCTTTTTTATTGGGTTAGGATTTTCGATTCTAAATCCATTTTCTTCTGTACTTTCTTTCTTCTATCTCTATCACTTTCGTTCCTCCTCCACGTCATTTCTTATTCTGGGTATTGTTTTGATCTGTCTCTTACTCTTGAGTTGAGTTTGTTTCTTTTGTAGTGTAACATGCACTTTTTCTACAAGGTTCTACCTACAAAACTAAAATTGATGAATTAGATACTATCCTGCATTGATATCATTCTCTTTGAATTTACAGTTCTGCACCTATTAGAATATGTTTTCAAATTCTAAGCATGTTTGATTTTTCTTTGTACTACTACTTTTATTTTTATCAGGATATTTTTGGAGTCTGATTTTTCTTTGTACTGCTCTTGAGTCTGCTGATCATAGGGGAAGAAAGGTAATTATCCTAATTAGTATGTTTTCCCTCTACTCTTCAATTTGTTATAGATGCCTTGCTTGTTACAAGTAGTCAATTTTCCAATCAATATGCCATGATAGTTATTTATGCTTTTATGGTTGATTGAACTCACAATTAAGTGAAACAGTAGAATGAACGGATCTGAGATTGCCAATATAATAGAAAGATAATGTATATTAATGATTGAGAGTGCGATGAGAGAGAGTGCGATCTTCTGAGACTCCTACTTTGGTGATCTCCTACACCTCAGCCCTCCCTCTCCATGGCTTCGTCTCCCCCTTCTCTAACCCTAACTCGATCTCCTCTAAAACCTTTATCATCTCCTTCTGCCTATGTGCTACCAAATCCCCATTCTCCCCTAATCACAACTAGAACCTTAACCCTAACCTTCAACCTTCATCGATCTCGTCCTCACCTACAGCTAATCAGGACTCCCACCACCTCTAAACCCCTTCCCCTCACCCGCCCTCTCATCCGGACCCGAGACCAACCCCAATTTCAACCTTACCCCCGACGGAGAAACCTTCAGGAAGTCTCAGAACTTGGAAAGCAGTTGTATCCACATGACTTAATGCTACATCCCAAGATAAATCCTTGACCTACTATCCTCCAGAGCTAAAGGAGAACCAAATCTATGTTACACCTCCACCAGAATTGGCTAAGCAAGGTGCCGCTCAAGTTAAAACCTCCCTCATAGGATTCTTTATTGGTAAGCACCCGACTTTTCCTTTAGTACAAAGAGCACTAACTAGATCATGGGCTGCATTGGGTCTTAAGGAAATTTTAATCACCAGTTCAAACAATTTTCCCTTTAAATTTGAAACTGAGGAAGGTATGAATGAGGTTCTAGAGAAAGGACCGTGGCATATACAAGGAAAGCCTCTGTTTATGAGGAAATGGTGTTTGAATGGAGAGCAGCAGGAAGTAGTTAGGTCAGCTCCTATTTGGACTAGGTTTTATAATGTCCCAATTGAATATTGGACCACAGAAGGTTTAGGAAGAATAGCTACTGCAGTAGCTGTCCCATTACTCATGGACACTCCTACAGCAAAGATGACAAGAATTGTGTATGCTCGGGTGTGTGTAGATTTGGAATTACAAAGGAATTGGCCCAATTCCTTTCTGTTGGCTACTTATAATGAAGAAAGGTAGTCAACATACAAGGAAATAACCATAGAGTATGAATGGAAACCAGACCCCCAAGTGCCTAAGTAGGAATGGGCACTAACTGGGAGGATATTTGAAATAGGAATGCAACAAGAATTGGTGAAAGAGAAGGAAACTCCACAAACTAGCCTTTAGAGCCACCAACAGCAGTCCATCACCTTAGAACCAACTAGATTACTAAACACGCCAAGTGAAGAGCCCCAAACTGAGCCCAATTCTTCTTTGGTAATACTTCAGAATGAACAGGAGGGTCAGTAGTTATGCCAAGGAGTTCAGGAAGCAAATATCTCAACCTTAGCTAGAGAGGACAACCAACAAGAAGCAGACCCACAAGGAGCTCTTGATGTCCCAGCACTTGATGTCCCAGCACTTTCTGCCATAAGCCAAGTAAGTAGTTCTCCTTCCTCTCCTAGTTCTGAATTGGTTCCCAGTAGCTCAAGTATTAAGGGAGGGTTAGAAGGGGATTTAACTAGAACAAATAGGAAATCAAGAAGGAAGCAAAAGTAGAATTCCGATCTAGTAGATAGCTTTATGGATTTAGTATTTTGGAATGTAAGAGGGCTCAATAGCCCTAATAAACATTTAGCTATCAAGGCTTGTCTTAAAAGTCTTTCAACTGCTTTTGTGTGCATGACTGAATCCCGAATAAGATCCCCCTTAATTTTGAATAATATTTGTTTTTTGATGTTTCCTCGATGGCAATACTACTCCAATATTGATCATGCTTCTAATGCTAGGATAGTTATAGCTTGGAATGCAGATAGTTTCTCTTGCTCTAGGTTAAACTCTAATGACCAATTGATCCACTTAGAACTCCCGTTGATAGCTTCTCTCCCTTCCTTGTCTCTTGTGTGTATGGGTCCAATAATCTCAATCATAGGAAACATCTCTGGACTGCCTTGAACCATATCTCTTCCACAGTAGGTAATCAACCTTGGCTTATAGCTGGGGACTTCAATGCGATTCTGTACTCTCACGAGGTAGAACCCATGAGTTCCATGGCCTTGCAAGGCATGAGAGACTTTAGGAAGTATGTAAAAGACTGTGGGGTTTTTTATCTAAATGCTAGTGGCCCAACTTTCACATTGACTAATAAATAAAGTGGTGATCTCTATGTAGCTAGAAAAGTAGATAAAACTCTCATCAATTCAGAGTGGCCCTCCAAGTTTTCCAGCTCTTATGGTGTCACTCTCAATCCGAATATCTCAGATCACTCTCCATTAGTGGTTAGGGCCTTGCTTAGTCAGCAGAAGAGATCCTCCCCCTTTAGGTTCTGTAACTTCCTTGTCAACCAGCCCAACTTTCTTCAAAAGGTTGATAAAGCTTGGACTAGTCAGATAAGAGACACTCCTATGTATAAGGTAGTGTCTAAGCTTAAATTGGTTAAAAGAGCCCTAAAAGCCCTTAACTCTGGTCAAATAGGGGATGCTAGTGTTTGAGTGGAGAGATGTTAGGCCAATCTCAACTGTATTCAAGAGCAGGTGAGAATTGATCCTCAGTCTTCCCTTGTGAAAGATAGAGAGACTGAAGCCATTCATGATTTGCTTAGAGCTCTTAGAGATCAGGAATCCTTTTTCAAGTAAGGTTCCTGTATTAAATGGCTTCAAGAAGGGATAGGAACACTAATTTTTTTCACCATTCCCTCATTGCAAACAGAAATAGGAACACCATTCACTCCTTACACCTGGCCAATGGGACTAGAATTGTAGGGTTTCAAGAGATTCAAGATCAGTTCTTGGATCATTTCCAGACGTCTTTAGGGAGACCTAAATCTCTTCCTCCTTCTCAAGAGTTTGTGGCCTCTCTCTTTCCTCTCCCTTTACCCAAAAGCCTCACAAACACTCTTATAGCTGAAGTCTCAGCACAAGAGATTAGAGAGGCTTTCAATTCCTTTAATCCCAATATGGCCCCAGGCCCAGATGGTTTTAATGGTTACTTTTTTTCGGCATTCTTGGAAAACAATAGGACAGGAAGTCACTGAAGCCATTAAGATTTTTTTATCATGGGAAGCTCTATAAAGAGCTTAACTCTACCTTTATCTCTCTTATCCCTAAGAAAACTCAACCAACCACAGTGCAAGATTATAGACCCATTTCTTGTTGCAATTTTTTTTATAAGGTCATTGCTAAGATCATAGCAAACAGACTTCAAGAGTCTCTTCCCCACATTGTTAGCCATAACCAAAGTGCCTTCGTTAAAAATCATCGCATAGTTTTCAAAAATTCTTAGGAATTATCACCTTTCAAATACTCACAAGCGTTGTGCTTTCAAAATAGACCTTAATAAAGCCTTTGACACAATTCATTGAGAGTTTCTCATCAATTTTTTAGTATTTGTGGGGCTTCCTAGGCAATTCATTGCTTGGATAGAAGAATGTATTTCTTCCCCTTCTTACTTTATCCTCATTAATGGAACCCCATCCAAATTCTTCAGAGGGAAATCAGGTCTTAGACAAGGAGATCCTTTATCCCCTTTCCTTTTTATTTTATGTATGGAAGTCCTTTCCAGATGGTTGAATAAGGATTTAGACGGTAACCCCTAATCCCAATACCATTGGAGGTGTAAATCTCTTAAAATAAACCATCTTTTATTCGTTGATGATGGTTTTCTTATTTTCTTCCTTTGTTTTAATTTCATTATCCTTATATTGAAGGTACAAACAATAGATAATATAATGGATAGGAAATAAGAAAACCATCATATTATTTGTTGTTTGTTGAAGTATCAAAATTTGCTTCAGTTTGTGTCATCGTTTGCGAATAAGGTGGCGAGCCATGTTGATCTACATTAAAAAATTCAGAAAATAATTGTCCAACATATAGATAGGGCATGTTGAAAAGCTAGGTAATAATTGTGGAAAAGAGATAAAACAAGAAGCAAAGGTAATAGAGAAATGGGACATGTTTGTTTTGATGTATTTAAAATTATGAATGACAATGATATTGTGCAAGATCTTTCCTAAGTTGTTCTTGAGGGAACGTAGTGTATATATGTATAGTTCTTTTTCACTTGACCTAATACGTATGTGACATATGGAAGTCATGTTGGACCCCGAACTTTGATTGGAAGTTAGAATTACTAAATGAGGAATCGGTAGTAAGTTGTGCTGAATGTTTTGTAATGATATTTGGGGGTTAAAGCGTGAAATGGGTTTTT
>JAOSBP010000204.1:14957197-14993851 GCA_027563825.1 Erythroxylum mucronatum
CATTTGCAGTATCAATTGTCCCAATAACAATTATGCAGAATTAGCAATAAATGGTGACAAAGTACTGGCAATTTGCAGATTATAAAAATTCGATGCGAGGAACCAAATTAAGCATAAAAATCATAAATCAGGAGTCAACAAATGCATAATTACTAAAGAAAGCGGGCCTAATTTATAGTATAAATTTGGTTCAATCAGTAACAAAAGTGTCTAAATATGATAAACTTCTTAAGGAAGAAATATATCAGAAAAGGAGTTTAGTAGGTACTTATTTTATGAAAAAAAAAGGTTCATATGACTTAGTAGTGGTTGAGATTAATGTCCTAGGAACTTGTGTTTCCCATGCTCTAGAATGAAAACCATTTAAAGCTAAAAAGAAAATACAATCACTAACTAATCAAATTCAATAAACTTTTAATACCTTTAAAACAAAGGAAATGTTTGATTTTATATTGCAGTAAAGGTTTATTAGTTTGCTGTGAAAACCTAGGATTCCCACAAAGGAAGAGATTTTAAGGAGGAACTATTGTAAGTACCACAATACATGTAGTGACCTTGTAAATTCATACTATGGATTAAAAAATGTTATTCAAGATTAGATCAACAAGGAAATTCTTTTATCTGCTAAATTTGATCAACCCATATTGATAGATGAATATCCATTCCATCAATTGCAATTATTAATGTTATGGAATTTGATTTATGGCTTTTCCTAAATGTTTAGAGGAATCTGAAGATCTAAAAAGATCATTTTGCCTCATCTACGAATTTAGGTACTGATGTTTTCATTCTTAATCATCGTTTGATTGTTATTGCTAAGAATGAGAATCAACAAATTCCTAGAATCCAACAAAAAAGTAGAAATTACAAATTGAAGCACAAGATATAATTCACTCATTTTCAAGTAAAAGGTCTAATTTTTAAATTTTAACCTTTCAACGTAGGCAATCTCAATTTGTAATACCACCTCAAGTATCTCCATCCTATCAATGGAATTGAGTGAGGTATCATAAGAAACCAATGTCATTAACCTGAACTCAAAAGAGAAGACTTCAATAGCAGAGTTGCCACCATGTTTGAAGGAAACAAACCATCACCTTTTAAGAATCTCATCTTAAGGAAGTCCACAAGACATTCCTTTTGAGAAAAGGAATTAAAACCTAAAGAATAGGAAAGAATGTGTTAAAGTTACTAGTAAAGGGAAGAACAAAATGAAGGAAAGGTGTAATCATAATTTTCTTAAGAAGTTAGCCTAAGTTTAAAAGTTAAGATGAAAGCTTTAGTGAATTTGTCACAGTAGGGGAAATTCCTATTCAGTTGTCATTTTTTCATTTATTTTGTAAGGCTTCTTGCCTCTTATAGTAAATCTTCTTGGAAGAAAATTAAACCTTTTTCTTGATAAAAGAGAATGCAAAGTATTTATGTTGGTTATAGTTCTAAGAATTCCAGAGAAGGTAGTGCTAGAGAAATTTTTTGATAACATGGCTCAACACATAAGACCCTTGTATATTACAGCCCACATTAATGGCCAACCATCCTCGAGAGTTTTGTTTGATAAGAGGTCAATTGTAAATATTATGCCAACTAAAATGGTGGAAGTTTTAGGCAAAGATGATATAGATTTGATCCTAAAGGAGGAGTCTATTTCTTCATTTACTAGGAAGACTACTAAGTCATTAGGAATTCTCCTTGCAAATTTCATAATAGATGGGAAGTCTTCATGGTAGCTTTCTTCGTCATAAAAACTTATGCATGTTATTAAGTTCTATTGGTGAGAGATTGGACACATTTCAAGTTATGTATTCCTTCATTGCTTGATCATCTTTTGCTCTTATAGAAAGGCAATGAGCTACAAATTCTTTTGGCTGATTCTCAACCTTTTCATTATAAATTAGATGTAGTACATGCAAAATTCTCTAATGATCAAGTAAGGCCAATTCATATTCGAAATTTGGCTCATAGGGAGTGTTCAAAAAATAAAGGTAAAGAAAAGATAAGGTTAGAGCGAAAATATTAGTGAAGACAACTAGCATCATGCTTGACATAGGTTAATGAAGGTTCCAATGATAAAAGCACTTGATGAATAGACTTTCACAAAAAGAAGTTATGGTAGCTGTAATCGCAAAAGTCAAATCCTGAATGTAGCATATCATAGAGAATTTTGAAGAGATAAAAGGGTATGAGAATGTCGAGTTGGTTTTCTAGGAGGAAGAATTTTCAATAGAGGATGAGGATCAATTTAAAGATTTGAAATTTACTCTTGTAAAAATTGATTACTATGGGGTCAAAATCAGGAATAGCTTGAGGAAATAAATTTAGTAGTTGAGGAGAAATTTGGAATGTGATTGTTAGGAAAAGTCTTGATCCAAAGATAAGGGTCAAATTAGTTGAACTTCTAAAGGAATTTAAAGATTTTTTTTGCCCAGGATTATAACAAAATGTTAGGATCAAGTAGAAAGTTGGTACAACATAGACTTCCTATAAAGCCATAATTTCATCCTTACTACCAATCTCTTATACTTGGTCGAAAGAAGTCGGGTTAAAAATTAAAGAAGAGATCCAAAAGTTATGTAACGTTATTTTTATTAGTTCGGTCAGATATACTGAGTGGATAAACAATTTTGTACTTATAGTAAAGAAAAATGGCAAGTTAAGAGTATGTGTTGACTTCACGGATTTGAATGTTGCCACTCCTAAAGATGTGTATATGATGTCAATTGTTGATTCTTTAATTAATGAAATGGATAGGCATTCCTTGTTTCATTTATGGATTACTTTTCAAGTCATAATAAGATTTTTATAGCTATAGATGATATCTATAAAAAACCTTAAGATGTCCTAAATTAATAGGAATATTTGAATGGATTATGATTCCCTTTTAGCTTAAAGAATGTGGGACCACCTATCAAATGGACATAAATGCTATCTTTCACGATTTAATAGGCCACACTTTAGAATTTTATATAGATAATATTATTGATAAGTCCAAAAAGAGTATGGACCATGTCCAAATTTTAAAGGGAAATTTCCAAAGAATTAGAACACATAAGTTGAACTTAAATCCTTTAAAGTGCCTTTTTGGGGTAAAAGTAGGAAACATTATAGGTTTTTTGGTCTATCAAAAAGGGATTAAATTAGACAAAAATAAACAAGGACAATTCTTGAAGCAAAACCACCTCAAAATAAGAAAAATCTTTAAAGGAATTTAGGCCAAGTAAAATATGTTATAAGATTTATCGCTAATTTGTCCAGTAAAATAAAAGAATTCATGGATCTTTTGAAGTTGAATTTTTTTAGGAATCCCATTGGGAAGAAAGGCATCATGCAACATTTGATAAGATCAAGGAATACCTGAATAAGCCACCAATGTTAATGCCATTACAGAAAGGAATACCTTTGAGTTTATACATTTCTTCCATAGAAGAATCTATTAGTTACTTATTGGCTTAAAAAATGAGGTAGGTCATGAATAAGCTATATATCACTTAAGTAGAGCTCTAATGCCAACAGAAAGGAAATATGTACCTATTGTAATGTTATGCTTGCCATTATATTTTGTCTACTTAAAATTAAGACGTTATTTGCTTCAAATTTGGGTTTATATGGTTTTGCAAACTAATATGACGAAATGTATGTTAAATAAACTAGTCATTTCATGGAATATTGGAAAGTGGTTTATGAAACTTGTAGATTTTAACCTAGTTTATTTTCCTCTAAATTCAATAAAAGTTTAGGCATGGGCTAACTTCTTAACAAGCCACCTAATGATAAAAGTCCAAGATAATGTGGAGCATTTAACGTTTACTTGTGAAAGGAAGCTTTGGGAGTTAAAATTTAATAGTTCTAGCACAGGGAAATTAATTAGTGTTGGAATAGTCATTACTTCACCAAATGTAACAAAAACTCTTCTTTCTCTTAAGATGGATTTTTCATATACTAAAAACCAAGCTGAATATGAGGGCCTAATAACTAGGTTGGGAACTTATTGTAGATCTCAGAGCTAAAGAAGTCCCCATTATAAGAGATTCTCAGGTGGTATTGCAGCAGGTAGTAGGAGAGTTTAGTTAAATAAGTTTAACTTTATTGCTCTATTATATTTCTACTGTTCAATAATTGGAATTCTTTGATGAGCTTAAATTCTAGCATATTCCTCGAGAAGAAAATTAGGAGGTGAATAAACTTTTTCAAATTACCTTTGGGCTAAGGATGTTTGAGGAGCTCATAAATATGTTATTATATAATGAAAGTCTCATCCTTCTATTTATAAAAAAGGGGATTTACTTATAGTATTTCAACATTGATAAAGAAATTTGTTAAGATTAAAGGGAAAATAAAAAAATTAAAGAGCCTTGGTAAAAAGGTACCTTAAAGAATTCTCAACTTTGAATTGATTATTTCTTGTTTTGTTGAGGCAATGATGGACTTCTTTTAAGATGTCTTAAGATGCCTAAGGCCTTAACAATAATAAGTAGGTTCATGAGGGAGTATATGGGGCCTATAAGTCTGGAATTAAGATGAGGGGGCTTATTAAGCATCATGGTCACTATTAGCCTTTAATATTAAAAGATTGTATATCATACACAAAAGGGTGTCAACAATTCCAAAAATATGGAAGAAGATAGGAAATTCTTACCTATCAGTTGACCTTTTGCATAGGATATACAATCCTTTAATAATCTTCCATTGAAAAAGGATGACCTTATTGAAAAAATATATCCACCTTCCTCTAAAGGTCATAATTTTATTTTTTTGGCAATGGATTATTTTACAAAATGGGTGGTGGCTTCATCTATGAAATAATTTATACAAATTAACGTAGTAAAGTTTGTTAAGGAGCAAATTATTCATAAATTTAAAATTCCACAATCAATAACGAGTGACTAGGGGACTACGCTTACTAGTTTGCAAGTTAAAGATTTTGCCATAGATTATGGCATGCAATTGCTAAATTTGACTCCTTATTACATTCAAGCTAATAAACAAGTTTAAGCATCAAATAAGGTAGTCATTGAAATCTTGGAGAAGATGTTAGAGGAGAATCCTAGAGATTCGCGTAGAAACTTTTTTGAGATTTTATAGGCATATCAAACTTTTAAACACATTGCTATAGAGGTCAGTCCTTTTACTCTGACCTATAGCCATGATGTACTTTGTATGAGACTTTATGGGCATATCAAACTTTTAAACGCACTGCTAGAGGGTTTAGTCCTTTTACTTTAACCTATAGTCGTGACGTTGCTGTCTTTATAGATGTTGTAATCCCATCTTTAAAAGTGTCTAAATATAATTCTTTAAAGATATTTGAGTATTCTAATATGATGATGATGGAATTAGAGGATCTAGATAAAGTTTGTCTCCAAGCTTTAAACAACATGATTGTAAGAAAAAGAAAAGGTGGGAAAGTGTTACAATAAAAGAGTTCATAAATGAGAATTCTAGGAAGGTGATTTGGTGTGGAAGGTGATTTTAGCATCAGGAATGAAAAATAGAGAGTGGAGAAAATGGTTCCCTTATTAGGAAGGGTTATTCAAAATTCATAAGATTTTGGGAAGTAATGTTTATTGGCTATCTAACCTGGAAGGTGAACCTCATAAACTTTTTATTAATAGGGAAATATTTGAAACCCTATATACCAACCATATGGGAGAGATCAAGTATAATAGAAAAAGAATAAAATTCTCTAAAAACAAAAAACAACATAATTTATTGTTCAAAAGGAAATAAAATTCAATAGGCCAACATGTGACTAGTAAATTAATTATAAAGTGTGTAGAGAATTCGAAGATGATCTAAGTTAAAGGATCAGATCTCACCCTATTATTTAATGCAGAAAATTAATCTTCTTCGAAGATGATCTAAGTTAAAGGATCAGATCTCACCCTATTGTTTAATGCAGAAAATTAATCTTCTTTAACTTATTATTCTTGTTGTTTCTAAAGGTCAACTTCTTCCTTTTGCAACATCAGTGACTATTTTGAGCTCTTTAGTCATTTGCTTGACTTTGTTGAAATTTTGATTAAGTTTCGTATCGTCTTATTTTGGAGCCTCTTGCTTCTGCCTAGTTAGTTTAATGACTTTTTCATATTTATCAACTTGATCCTCTAAAGAGTGGAATTCTTTCTTGCTCTCGAATTCGTACCTGGAAATTTTTACCTTTAGTTTCTTCCACTTCATAATCCTTTTAGTGCCTTTGCTAAAGGCTTAGCTTCTTAAAGTAAACAACTTATTCATGGTAGGATTTCTTGAAAGAGGAGAATACTTTTAAAATTTTGCTCAGGAGTCCTCCAATGGTAAACAACAGGGTCACAAAACCAATATAGGATAGCATACTTAAAAAGGAGTTGCATTTAACTTCATATAAGAATTGAAGTTCTTGCTGCATCATGAGCTTTAGGTACTCCTTAACTCTTATCAACTCCTCAAAATTAATTGATGGCATAGTAGTGGAAGGGGTGTTAAGTGAAACATCTAAAGAAGTTTAGATGAAAGGCTTCTTCAAAAGTTGTTATTGCTATCCAAACATCTCCTACCTGTGAAAAATAAAACAGCTTGTCAAAAGCTTGAAGAATGTTTATAATCATGAAGGAAGTTCATGTTTTACCTTTAGTGAAGTAACTTTTGTGTTCTATAGTTTGGGGGAACTTCTAACTTTCCTAGATTCTAGTTTATGGGAGAGGGCAGGTGGTGGTAGGTATGATGTTTAGTCGTTAATGGAAGAAAATTAAAGGTATTAATTTATGTTAAGAATAAAATAAAAGACATTAGAAAAGAGTTAGGTACCATCACTAATGTCTTCTGCAAACGTTTTAGGGGTGGAAGAAGTCTCATTTATGGGGGTTGTTTTTTCTATAAAGATATTAGTGACTTTAATGTAATTAATCATTTTAGTTGTAAAACACGTTTTTTTTAACATATTTCTTCAAGACTGATGTGTTTACTTTTTTATAGCTTAAAGTATATGGAGACTTCTCTTTAAGTTTCATATTAATGGAAGGGTTTGCAACTAGTTTTACATATTTTTGGGAAGTAGTCTTTTCCTCTTCTTTACCTGCAACATCTACAATTTGAAATTAAATCAATAGAAGTAAGTGATAGAGATTGAAATTAAATAATTTATAAAAGACCAGAGCAAGAAGTATCTTTGAGGATTGAAAATTTTAAGTGAGTAACCAATTACTTGTAGCTATTTTGCCACAACATATTGTAGGCTTTTATATCAACGATATTTACCACAAAAATCTTACACTTCAAGATATGATAATGCTCAAAATTTTCATATAGGAATTTATCATTAATGGCACCAACCTAAAAGGGAGCTCCTAATGGGTAGTCTAGAAGATGGATGATAGGAGGAATTCCTAAGGATAAACCAAGCTGCCAACTTCAGAGATGAGGCATATATATTTCAAAACCTAAGGTCATAATAAAAGGGCCAGGCTGCAAAACCTTGTCACAACCCACTATAATAAAAGGAGTTTGAATTTTTTAAAATTTTCAGTGAATGAGGTCTTTCAAAGAAGCTCTCAAAGGGGTTAAGTAGGTCTATTGACCTCGACTTTAAAGAAAATATCCTTCATGAATTTACTATATAGGCTTGTTAAAATATAGAGACCAAAAGGATTTGGGAATCTATAATTTGTAAAAAGAAGGCCTTTTTGGTCCCTGAGCTTTAGAAAATAGGTGAGTGACTAAATTTGGATGAACCATACAATTAAATTGAGCATTTAGAGAGGAAGATTGGACAGAAAACCTTCCTAGATTTATGTAAAGGAACTATAGAAAAATAAAACCTAAAGAAAAAATCTACTAGAGGCTAATACTCCAGAGAAGGAAGTAATTCTTAACTTAGTTTATTGTTTAATAGGTAGAAGACAAACTGACTTAACAAAACCTAGATAACAAGGGAAATTCTAATGGGAATTTTGATTTACTTACCTCTCCTAGATACATAAAAGACGGTTGAGGAGATCCAACAAACGAAAGGACTCAAATATTCAAAGGTAGTCCCTCCTCATAATCACGATGTAGAATTCTCCATTGAATGCTGTAAAAAGGAGATTTTGAAATCAGAATTAAAAGAAAGTTTAGAAAAGGGTTTAAGGTTCCAATTTTTTTTCCTTAATCTAATAAAAGATGTGAGAGGCTCAGTAAGAATAGGGACTATCTTAAGTTTTACAGCCTACGTTAATAATAAAATTTAAAATTCTAATAGAATATTTGAATAAAAGACACAGTAAAAAAGAAACTGAAAGAATTTGTTGAAATTGTTCATTTGGAAATTTGTTGAAAGCTTTAAAGGCTTACATCTATAGCATAACTATAATTAAGGGAGAGTTCATTGGGTTTTAAAGGAATTTACAAGTAAGAAAAGAAAGAAAGTCCAGAGTCAATAGAGAGGAAAAAGATTGCAAGAAGTCTAAGGTAATAAATGGTTGAGAATGAAGGCCATTTATAGAAAAGCAAGTAAAAACTAGAGGAGCAGTAGGAATTTGAGATTCAAATGGAGCAAATCTTTTAACTTCTATAGTAAGTAGGGAGTTAAGAGTTTTGAACATAAAGGAGTGTTGATACAATTGATGTGCCTAATGTTCCTTTTCAATCAAGGATTCTTTTTAGCTAAGGGTTATATGAAGTTTATCTTAGCAACATTTCTAGGCCCCTTCTTCTAGATGGATTCTTCTTGGTTCTTGAACTTCTGCTGGTCTATATTTGAGAATTTGAATAACGAACTTGAACTCATTTTTGTGAAAGTTTAGAAGGTATTCAATACTATATATTTGGTTTGTTTAACCAAACATATGTGGGGTTGATTGTTAATAATCTAAGTAAAATAGCCCATTTGGCCCAAGATGAAAAAACCCAGTTGCTAGGATTAACAAAAGTCAACTGTAACAGTCTTATCTTTATTTAATACAGAAACATTGGCATTTTTAGGGTCTCTTCTGGCACCTTTTGACTTTTGTATTTGGATGCAAATTAATGCTACATGCAATCACATCTGGTTAAGTGTTGGTCCTTATAAGTTTAGTGAAGTCCCTTCTAATGAATCTTCTCCCTATTGCTCTCCATTGTTTTCTATATATTTTTAGTGTTGGCTTCCATTGATAGGAGACCCAAACAAAGTCTTCAAATAGAATATCATCTTCCCCTAGTCTAATAATAGGAATGGTATCAAAGAAAATCATTCTCCATCTCAGCACACATATAATCTGGCATACCTATTCTTTTTCTTAATACTATTGTTTCATCCGTACATATGGGTTTACTCTAAAATACTCAATCATTTTATTGAACCATACTATAGAGAAAAATTATGGATATTAATCTATACGGAGACATTATCTTACTTAAGCTTTGACTAAGTTTCTATTGCTATGAATGGGAGAGTTTTGGGGTGCTAAGGACCTGCTTCCAAAACATTCTTTACACCATAATTAGAAGAGAACTTAAAAAGAATGAGGTTTTCCTTTGAAAGCAAATTTTGCTGAAGTCTCTCCATTTCCATTACTTAAGAGCCCAACTATTGATAATTGGTAAAGTAGACATTTAGAAAGAAAAAAACCAACTAATATTGTTGTACATCTCTTGGTAGTGCGTCGTAACACTACACAAAATGACTAAACTTAAAACTATAACTAGTGATAAGTCTAGTTCAATCCCACAGAGAGTGTATATAAAGCTTTCAGAATGAAAAGAATTGGTGTTTAAGTTGGGGGAGGGGGTTGTTTGGTTTCAAATAAAAAAAGTGAAATTAAACTAATGAATGCAAATTAAAGAAAACAATCAAAAAGTGATAAAAGTGATGAATGGATTTGGAATTCAGTCCTCAATGCAATCTCGAACTACGCACGAATAAGCATACTTTATTGTCTTGTTATTCTCATACCTCTCCTAGCAACTATTAATCGTAGGTTAACAACAATCTCTGTTAACCCTAATTTTCTCTTAGGTCGTGTTTAGTTAAAAAAAGCTCTTTAAGTAAACCTAGCTATCGAATAACCTCGAACAAGCTCTTTAGATTTAATAGGATAGCCGCATTATGAGTTAGGAAAACAGATTAATCAAGATAGCAAATATATAATCTCGATTCATTTAACCAAGGTTACATTATCCCTAATGATTCGATACCATTAATTGCTACAAATGAATCCAAACACAACTATTACGTATTGTATTCAAGATTTTAGCAATGGGTTTTCCCAAAAACAGTCTAATAGAGCATTAAGATCATTATTATACAACACCCAATTGAATAAACATAGGATAACATAAACAATCTCTAAAAGAGAAAGAACATAATACACATTGGAGAGATGCCCAAAACATGTCTTGGGCTTCGATTTCACCTCCAAACTGGAATGGGCAAGCCTTGCCCTCCATGAGTCTCCAAAGAGTGCATGCTCTGCCCTTTATTTTCTCCTAAAACCTATCCATCATGTTTAAACACTCAAATTTTATATTAAAATTTAAGGTTTTAGGGAGATACACGGTTATGTATCAACCCGTATAAATTTAGAAAAAGGTGAAACTCATTAAGATGCTCGATTTGATACACGGCTATATGTCCAACCGTGTAAGTCCAAAAATGTCTTTCGAATGTTTACAAGGCCGTATAAGCATATGCATGGCCGTGTATCTTCTAGTTCTTGCTGAAATGTTGTGCTTCTTGTAATTTCTTGTCCAATCCTCACCCTAATTCATCTCCTTCTTGTTTCTTAAGAGCAATTGAGTTTGAACATCAAAATGTTGGGTCAAGGAAGGTGCTTTTAACTCATTTATCTCTTATGCTTCGAAATTGTACCTAAAACCAAATATGAACTAAAATGAGTATCTTAAGCATTTCATAACAATAATGATTAAGTGTTAAGAAGCTAATGTATAAACAATTAAGCACACATTATCTCTTTACTCCCTCCTTTAGCACCTCAAGTTCAAGTGCAACAATGATGCAACCATCCAAGTTTGAAGGTAGGCTATATTATAGGGATACAAGAGCATTCACCAATTGCGCTTTCTAGTTTAGCCGACGGTTGGTAAAAGGAGTTATAGTAGGTATGGTGCTTTGGGAAGTATGGATACTGATAAACATTTAGTGAACTATGTTTTTATTCCCATATTAAGTGTAATTTTCTTTTTATTTGAGATTTTTATATTTTTTGGTACTTGTTTTGTGTCTAATATATTTTTAGGTCTTAATTACTTTCATGGATCAAAAGAAGAGGAATTCAAGTGAAACTAGGGCAGAAAATAGATCATTGGAGCTATTTTGGAGATACACGCACATGTGAGTAACATACTCACTTGAATAAGTGACTGTGAATGTGTAAAGTTTTGAAGATATTGTTTTTGCCCATGTGAAGATATACACCAATGTAAGTCACATATATGGTCATATTCCATACCCTTGTAACTCAACAGAAATGTGTACATTATTTTAAGATATTTTTGAAATGTGTAGTCACTCACATGACTATTTGATTGATCATGTATATTCTAGAAACTCTAATTTTGTACTATATAAGCCAATTTTTAAGAAAAGATGAAAGGGAATCAATTATAGTTGGAATTAGAGACAAAAGTTAGAGTTGGAATCTCACTTATGAATTTAAGATGACAAAAACACGAAGATATCTTCTAAAATCTGATAGAGAGCAACCTTTCATTAAAGTTTCAAGGGGATTACATTAGAGAAAATGGGATATATATCTTATCGATTCTTTTCTTTTTTATTGTTCTAAACTTTTGTGGTCTATGTTAATAAGCTAAGTTTGTTTAGTGCCTAAGTGTGATGAACCCTAAGTTGAGATGGATATTATGCTTTGATCATTTTTCTAATTTAATTTGATTTATTGATTCATTGCAATTTAATTATATGATTTTATTCTTGAATTAATATATTGAGATATTAGTTCAATATTTGATTTCATATAATTGAGATTAAGAAATCCTTTTATACAAATAGATCTACCATAATTGGAAAGAGTTACATGCAAATCTAGAGATAGGTCAATATAAATCCATTGGATTAGAGTTAAACCTAATAATGAAATTCACAAATTAACACAATCTTAGGGATTTTTGCATGACTAAAATGATAGGGATTTACATGTATGACTATCTCTTGTAAACATTTTCATATATACATTTTTTTTACTTACTCAAAAGAACTTAAGGATTTTAACTAGAAAGAGGTTTCAGTTAATCAACTGAGGGTTAGTTATTATTAATCTTGTGAAAGATATTTACATAAGATAGGAATTTCCACGATCTAATGATCAATAATTAAATTGTATGAGGGTTTATACTTAAGAAATCTTATGGGGATTTATTGCTTAGGTACTAGTTATTTGATATTGATTAATCATTGTGTTGTCTGTGCTTTGATTCATTACTGTGTTAAATTTTAGTTGGGGAAAAGGAGCAACAAAAAAAGAGTCTGAAAAGTCATCACCAAGAGCAGCAACACACAAAGAGGTGGGAAGGAAAGTTTAAGGAAAAGACCGAATACCCCTTTAAACTAAAGAAACACAATTATAATACAACAAAGAAAGAAGGGGGCGGTCTTAGAAATCAATTAAAAAAAATCAAAATCTTACTCGTTTAGAAAAAAAACAAGATTAAAATGTAAAGAGGAGCATAGCAAAAATAAAGAACTCGAAGACTTACCTCAAAGCACCCCATCACCAAGCCCTTTTGCGCATGATTCTCTTCTCTTTTTTTTTTGGTGACAAAGGAAAGCTAACTAATTGCAGAAACAATGGCTAACTCAATCATCTAGAAATCCTTTGCTGCGGAACTCCAGTTCGATCATCTTCAAGAATGTGCTGCAAACCATTTGGACAGGTGGTAAATTTGCAGACGCCTCCAATGCTTTCAGTCGCCATCTTGGCGAGACCATCGGCAAGTCTATTCGTCTCCCTAACCGAGTGAACAAAAGAGACACTCCATTGTCGAGAAGTTAACTCGGCTATAGTCCGAAGCGGGCCAACAGAAGAAGCTGCAAGATTGCCTCTCTGAATCAGTTTCACCACTTCCAAGTTATCGCACTCGACAATCAAGTGACGAATGTTCAAACTCCAAGCTAGTCGTAAGCCATCTAAGATTGCCCAGATCTCAGCAGACTTAATAGAACTAATTCCAAGAAATCTATTAAAACCCATTATCCAAGTGCCATTGGCTCCACGTATGACTCCCCCAGCTTTGCCATATCCCGTCGAGCTCATCCACGCTCTGTCCGTATTCAACTTGAATTGTTGTGGACTTGGTTTTTTCCAGTGCACTGTGTCGATACGAGCAACCTGATCAGAGCCACTCCTGCCATGGGACCTGCATTTAACATTACGAGCCCATGAGACACTTGACTGATAGATATCCCAATCCTCATGATCGTCACCATTAAAGATCCAGTCATTTCTTTGTTTCCACGCAAACCAAGCAACTATGGCAAAAAGAGTATTCCAACCAAAGTTTTCATTCGGAAATCTCTTATTGCACATAATATTTATAGAAACCCAATCTGATAAGGAACAGTTAAAGAACACTCCCTGATCTGCAATAGGAACAAGCTTTTCCCAAGTGGGTCTTATCATTTTGCAGTCCCTCAAAGCATGGATGACAGATTCTTGAGGGCATCCACAAAGCGAGCATGACATGTCATCAGTGAAAAAGCGTCGGGTGCGCTCCATGTTAGTGAATAACCGGCCTCGACCAACAAGCCACATGAAATTCCTTACTCGTTGTGGTCCATCAAGGTGCCATATATGGTTCCAAATTGGGGCCTCAGGTTCCCATCTAGCTTCCACAATGGCCTTGTAGGCCGATGCTACAGAAGCTTGACCGTCGGCAGACCGAATCCATGCAAGCATATCGGCCCCTGCATGATTCTCTTCTTTATTGCGTAACGATATGTAGATTGAGCACTCATTTCTTGTAGCATTAATCTTTTATTTCTTTTAAAAGATTTGAGTTATTTTCAAAGTTAGCTACTATATCACTTGCATCTTTTCTCAATTAATTGTATTTTATATATAACTTTTAGTAGCAAAATTAATGTAATAGCATATTATTATTATATCTCGCAAACCTCATATTTTTATCATTAAATACATATAATAACTCACAAGCCTCAGTAAATTATTTTATTAATTGTGACAAATATTCGATTCAACTTATATTTATAAGTACGTGTTTTTTCCCTCAAAAAAAAAGTACGTGTTTTTCTACCTTCGACTCACGAAGAAACAAAATCTAATAATTAAACCATAGGACAATGTAGTAACATATTATTGATAGAAGCAAAAATTGGTAACAAGGATTTATTAATGTAGTGCGCCTGTCCTTTGGGGGGTTAGTACAATTAGGATTAGGAAAAATACGGTAGTAAGACAAATCAAGATAAAGAAGAATTTCCCCTCCACTCCTCATCCATACATTAATTTATTATAAAATGCGAGGATGAGAACGTGTAGAGTAGTGACAGAACATAGCCTTTCCTTAAAAGGACCGTTAGGCTCAGCATACTCTTCAGTGGAGATTGGGCTAACAGAAAGCAGCCTAAGTAGCTTCAAATAAACACAACTATGTTATAACCACGTCAAAAGTCAAAACGGGAACAGAAAATGCGACCTAGAATACGTTCAACTCAACTAAATAGAACTATGTTTAGTTCTGACAACATTAATTGCAGTAAGTGAATCCTAAAATCTTACAATATTTTCCTAGTAAATTCCCGCACAATGCTTGACGTAGCTCTGACGATCTGCAAGCGATGTGCCCGAACTTTGTACATCTCGACAGTTATTGGCCTTGGGAAAGAGACGGGGTCCAATCTTCATTGGTTACATCATGCGACAAAACGACTGCGAAATGAAAGTCCCTGAGCTGAGCTAAACCTTGATACTTCTTCAACAAGAAACAACGGAAGCATCATCTAACTTGGACTACACTAACGATGTCATTGAATATTTACGGACTGCAGAGGTTTCTTAGATCACCCTCCTTGGAATACCAGCTTGGTATAATCCTCGAAACATATGGATAAAGGTCCTTATAGGAATTCCTGATGGTTCCTTCTGCCACTCCTGTAGCCACTGATATGTCTGTACCAAAAGGGCATTACTACAGCCACATTAAGAAAAAGAAACTGAGATTATATTGTTTTCATTGCTTACCTTTGAGAAGTTTTTTATCATCAGAGAGCTGAGTTATGATGTAAATTACTGCTGCTGCCACAGATATTGGGCTTCGCCTGTAGTGAGATGCTTCATTACACAGAAACTTGCACACAGGACAAATATAAAACTCATATATGCTCAAGTATACACAGACGCATAATCACACTGCTTACAATTCTCTATTGCTTCTTTCACATTCTCTAAGCATGAGAAATTCATCTGGGCAAAAGTTAGGCCAGAGATTACATGCACAATAATAGTAGAAAACAGAAAATTAAAGACCAGATCTGAACTAAGACCTGTGAGTTAAACAAATCCAGAAAAAAAAGTAGCTGGGCGTCAGTATATCAGGGGGACAACAAATGAAGTGACAGAAAAAAGACAACCCCAAACATGATGCTACTGGGTCAAGCTCGTCAAATTAAGAGCTTTTAGGCCCCAATTTTCTTTTTGGATGATCCGTCAACAGAAAAGAGCCAAGCAAATCAGTCATTAATCAGAAGATAAGTAGACCACTGGCAGCCAGTTTCATTCAATTTTAGGCATCAATTTAGAAAAACATAATCTGTACCTAATATCAAGCTCTTCAGACTTCTGCACAGCTTCTTGAGCAGCTTTAACTGCTTGATTGCCCATCCCCAGATGAGAACAAAAACGTCTCTGAAATTTACGGTAGTGCCAGTGAAAATGGTTAAAATTATAATTGATAAAAAAAGGGACATCGAAGATATAAATAATAGAAAGGTTGGAACTTCACATATGTAGAAAAAGCACCAGAGACTCACCAAAAAGTCTCCAGCATGTATGGTGCCCATTTCCATGGATTGACCCAGCTCTACCTCTAGCTGCTTCACAATGTATTCTTTTGCACGGCCTATCTCCTTCTTAGTTGCTCCATTGGCAACAGAACATATTTCTAAATGGGGTTTACAATTTTTGATATTCTCATCCATGGACCAAAAAGTAACTTTAAGGCATCAAAGTTTAGTGGAAGTTAGGCCACACCTTTTACAGTGCGAGGTTTGTCTTCTTGACGACAAGCAATATAAAGGCATGCAGCCAAGATTGCGTACTGATTTCTTCCTCTAAGTGGTTTTTGATCTTCTACTTTCTTATATATTTCATTTGCTCGATCCTTCATTGCAAATAAAAAACAGCTGAGAACCCATATCCTCTGCTTCTCACATGAGATTATGCAATAATAGCTAAGCTTCAAAACCCAGTAAAGAAGGCAATGTAGCCATAAACAAGTGCCATTCTATGCTTATATCGTTTCCCTTTCTGTCTTTCTTTGTTTCATAAATTCTATTTGTCATCCGATGGGTGCTATTCAACCTGCCTAATCTTCAATAATACCAGACAACTCACAATTGCAGTTTCAGCCTGTTTTTTAGACCTTGCACTTAGAGTAAATACTCATTTTCAGGTAGTAAATTCAAAATGGAGAGGACTCTCACAAAGAAATTCAGGATTTTAAACAATTACTCTACATCAACAGCCAATGCACCATCCTACTTTCCATGATTTTAGATGATTACCATATGGCTATTTTACCCACTGTAAACTATCTGAAAGTCCATTCCTAGCCCAAAATTTGCAGCAATGCGAGCAATAGATGTTGGAAATACTGCAAGAGATTAGCGAACAAAAAAAAACAAGACACAATAATTTTAACGTGGTTCGGCCTTAATCTTGCCTACGTCCACGGACTTCTAATACTTCCACTAATATGAAACTATTAGTACAACACCTCACACCCACACAAGATACAAATATCTCTCTCTAGGTGCTACTGCACTTTTCCTCTCATAATTTCTTTTTCACAAAGAGCTACGGCTCTCTTCTCTAAACACTTCTCTTTCTACATCATTCCTAAATGGTTACAAAACCACCTATATAGAGACATGTCAAAGGAGTTCAAATGCAATTTGGATTCTTCTTACATTAATTAATTCATTCCTATCTTGAAGACTTCAAATTCAATTTGAATACTTCTTGACTCATCCTTATCTTCAAGACGTCAAATTCAATTTGAATACTTCTTTGACTCACCCTTATCTTCAAGATTCATCCATAAGATTCTACATTCATCCATAAGCTTCAAAATTGACCAGGAAACAATTCAGGCCAATACCTAACATATACAAGGTTACCTGAAGACAGACTAGCCTTATTTGCAGACAGGCTCATATGACACCATACTATAATTTGGTTTATGCCAAATCAACCAATGTATGATCAATAATATTAAGGTCTAATTCAGAGCTAAGGAGAAGTTCTTCCCAAGCCCGGACACCTGGAGAGGCATTCTTTTCAACCAGCTTATCAAGTAGTCCAAATGCTTCTGAAATCAAACGCCTCCGGCACAGCCCACAAATTAATTCATCAAATGCTAAACTCTGAGCACATAAACCCTTATCCAGTGCGTCACCCATCAATGCACAAGCTTCATTAACTTCACCATTATTAATCAAACCATCCACCATAATCTTATAGGTCCGAACATCAAGTTCAATGCTCTTTGATCTGATGACCCTCACAAGTTCCTTTGCCCTACAGACCTCTCCAACGTTAAACAACCTATCCAGCAATGTATTATAAGTAACCAAATTAGGCCTGCAATCCAACTCCTCCATAGAAGCAGCCATCTTTATTCCAGCTTCAATTTTATTTTGCTTACACAAGCCATTTATATAAACATTGTAGGTATTCACGTCAGGAACCAAACCAAATATAAGTAATTCATCGAATAGCTCATCTGCTTTCATGTAATCGCCAGTAGCAATAACTCCATTTAAGACCATAGTATAGCAGACTATATCAGGTTTGATTCCATCTGATTTCATCAGATCCAGAACGTCCAAAGCATCCATACCCATTCCTGATTTGACTAGAAACTTAATCACATTAGTATAGTCTCTCATTCCAGGAGAGAAACCTAAGTTCTTCAATTGTCCTAAAAACCCCAAAACCTGAACACTTGTTACACCCTTCTGTCCACAAAATGATGACATCAACAAAGAACATATCTTGTCATCAACGCTAAAGCCATCACTTACCATGCAATTAAAAATCTCAATAGCACCCTCAACCTTCTTAATTCTACAAAGGGACGTAATCAATACATGCAAAGTCGACTCTTCCACTCGAATATTCATAACCCCAGTATTCAACAAAATTTCAGGAACCAACTTGAGACCTTCACTACTTTCACAAAGAACTGAGAGCAATGCATTGAGAGAGTACACTGTAGGCACACACCTGAACTCGGGTATTCTATAAAACAAGTCGATGGCTTCTTGAAGCTTATCTGCATGGCCATATATCTGAATCAAACTTCCGATAATGAACTCAGGAGTCTCAAAATTTTCAATTTGTTTAAGGTGGTCGAGAACTGGAGGAATGAGGTGAAGTTGGGAAGTTTTAGCCAAAGTTTTGATCACAAGGAGGTATGCTTGAGGTGTTGGTTCACAGTTATAGATGCTAAAGGAATGAATAAGCGAAGAAAGAAGATGGGGTTTGTTGTTAAAGCTTTGACCTTGATGTTGCACTGAAATTGATGGTGATGGTGGTGGTGGAATTTCAGCTTCTTGTTTAAGTGCCTGCATGGCTTGTTGTTCACATAGCATTAGGTGCCATCTGGCTTTGTATGGTGAGTGAGGCCACCTTCTATGTTTCCTCAAGAAAAAGCCAACACCTTTGAAACTTAAGGACCTACCCATATACAAAATTCGCTGATAGCAACTGATTCCGCCAGTTAATGAAGTTGTAAAGCCGCTTTGCACGTCGATTTTTCTCTAAGAAGCATATGATCAAACACTTGGTGTGCAAATGCGAGTGCACTCTCACAACAAGCCAGAACGCTTACATAAGCATGAATCGTTTGATGGGTCTCCAATTTAGTTCTCAATGGCTACGTTCATGTGGTGCTTTTAAGGACTCTACGCTGCAATGGAGGAATATATGCGGCATTCGGCATTCCAAATATGAAGCTGCCCAAAGTGAGATATCTATATATGGGATCGGACCCAAACCCAGCTAAAAAATTTCAAGCCGAGTTCAGCCTTAAGTGGATATAAACCCGATCGACTCTTTTGTATCTTAAATGATAAAGTAAATATTTTAAAAATTAAATCGAAATGATAAAAATTTTAAGATTTAAAATATTAAATTATTTTTTTGAGGCAAAATATTAAATTATTATTAGAATATTATAAAACTGATTAAAGATAAAATAAAATTAAAATTTTTTGAAATATGATTAAAGAAGATTGTCCTTAATTTAAACTTTAATTAAAAATATTAAGTAAAAATTAATTAGTTTATTTAATTAATACAAATTAACACAAGAATTATTAAAAATAAACTTAACCGAAAATTAAAACTTAAACCGAAAAATTGATCAGCTCAAAAATTTCATTCTTAAACTAGTCAAGCTGATTCGACTTTTTTATAATATATCAATTTAGGTGTCTAATTTAACATGTTTACTTTAAATTGATTACATTTAAATTGGATTAATTTTTTTATAAAATTTAAATTATTAAATTTAATTCAATTGGATTTAATACTTAAATTTTAAAATTGAAATTAATTTGACGTAATTTATCGTTTAAATTATTAAATCTATTATTAAATCAAATTTCCTCAATCGGTATTATATTTAAGTGAATTATTTAGACGACTAGGTAATCAATAAATTATTATGTACTCTTTTTCAATTTTATGAAAAAAATAATTATTATATTTTTACTCTGATTAATTAATTTATTAATATTTTGATGTTTTCATAAATTTTTTCCACCATACGACGTGTCAGCACTCCCTACAAAATATTATATTTCATAAAAGTAATGGACTGAACTAATCCATGCGTAGGTCCCTCATTTTTTGCAATTTATTAACGTCGTGCAATTTACAATCTCGTACGCGTAATCCATGCAAACCTCCCATTTCAGACCGGTTACAACTTACAATGCCGATTACCATGAACAGAAGAACATGTCAATGTCCTTAAACTCCCAAGATCATCGGAACACAGCCCTTTTCTTGAGATTGATTCCTCTTTTCTTCTTTTTCCTTTTCTTTCTACCCTGTGATCATGGCTGACCAACCAAGCAATAATCCTGTTCTTGCAATAGCTACGGGCAAAGCAATGGAGTCGCCGGTGGTGGTGATTGGGCCAGAGTTCTTGACGGAGAACCCAGTAGAACTCACAATTTCCTCAAAGATCGTGACTGTGGGCGAGAGTGATTTTTCAGTGAGTGATGTTAATGGTACACTCATTTTCAGGGTGAAGAGTAAGCTGGCGAGCATCCGCGATGTTCGTCACCTGAAAGACGCCGCTGGTAACACCCTCGTCACTCTGAAGCAGAAGGTTTGTTGTATATTGCGACAATTTTCATTTATAAGAAACAAAACTATGTTCCAAGAAAGTTGGATCTTCTTTTTAGATCATCCCTAGTGATTAACCTCTGAGAAACTTAAATTGGGGCAAAGTCTGTATTAGAATCTTCACAAAATAATTGCTTCTGCATTCTGACATCTCTTCTGTCCAGGAATTAATGGTATTAAGAACCTTTGGGAATTCAAGTGATCATTCCATTAATGAAATCTTTGGCATATGTAAATTTCGGTTAGGGTTAGCAAAAAGTACTTGATCTAGTATTAAGTTAATAGAAAATCTTAAAATTGGGAAAGCTTACCGATTTCTTCATTTCAGATAAGGACCATTCACCGAAGGTGGCAAGCATTCAGAGGAGACAGCATGGACGATAAAGATTTACTCTTCAGTGCCAAGAAGTCTTCAGTCTTCCAGTTCAAGACTCAGTTAGATGTGTTTCTAGCCTCTAACACTTCAGAGACTGCTCCAAACTTCAAAATCAAAGGCAACTGGCTCGAGAGATCCTGCACCGTATACTCTGGAGATGGAGAATCCAACACTAACCTTGCCCAGGTAAAGTTCTCAAAACCCATTAACACTTAACCACTAGTTCTTAAAACGCCTTCCAATGTCTTGAATGGTGGTTTTGTTGATTACCTTTCAGATGCACAAGGAACATACTGTCAAGACTCTGGCGTTAGACTCGGACAAATTTGGTGTTACAGTATCTGAGAATGTGGACTACGCCTTTATAGTTGCACTTGTCGTGGTGCTCAATGAGATCAACGCAGACCGTGGCATAGATGGGATCTTCGGAGAGGATGACTGAAATTCCATTAATTGGTTAGAATCTAACCACATCGATCAGTTCAGATTCCAAATAAGAATTATAATTTCAGGCATTTTTGTACTGATCGAATTATATTGAAATAATAAATTTTATAAATTTATTATTAATAAAAATTCAAAAGTAGTATAATTTTATTTGATTTATGTTATCAAAATTTTATCTAGATTAATGTTATATATTTCTTAATATTTTATTTATTAACATGAGTTAAGTTATATTTAAAATAAAATATATATTTGATTATTCTTTTTATATTGATTAAATATATATATTTGATAAATAGTATTTTTATTTTATAAGATAGTGATTTTTGCAATTGACAAAATATTTTTAAAATGTTAAAGTTTTATTTAATTATATAAAAAATATCACGAACAATTTATCTAAGTTAATAGATACTCCCTCCTATTCAAAATAAGTGTCGTTTTAGAGGAATGCACACTTATTAAGAAAGTTAATTAAATGTCTGATATACCCTTATTAATTACATATTAAAATACTTTGAAAAAATAATTTGTGTAATTAAGACGTGAGAGAAATTAAAGGATAATTTTAGATTTTTAAAATAAGGGAGAGTAATATTTAATTTAAGATAATTAATATTTGGCGAGCCGGACCCATTATGAGTGGTCCACGTAGGAGCAGACAAACTCTGTCAGAGGCATATTCAGAGACAAAAGGACTCTGTTTAGCTAATAATTCAGGTAGAACGTCAACGCCATGAGGCAAGTGGTGGTCTACGTCATGGGGTGGAATAGACAGTACGAACCGGTGCAATAACTTGCGTTGAGAATCTACGCATCCCACAGCTTGCAAGACCAGATCTCTCTTTCTACTTCGACATTCCACTTGGCTTCATACATACCTTAAGCCATGTGGATAGCCACTCTTCGAAAATCTTATAAAGAAGGGTAAGAGAAAAAGATACGAGCAATGGTCCCCAAAGTAGGCATGACAAAATTGGTTTTTAAAAAATGACATCATTTTATTAAAATAATGTTGCTTTTTGTCTTAATTAAAGTTTATATCATTTACTAATTTTAATTAGTCAATGGTGATAATGTATTATGATATGAACTTGGACATTAACCTTTCATTATCACTGATAATAATCTAATTATCCGATAAGATAATAAGATTAGTTCATGACATAAGTTGGCCCATGCCCCCTAAAAAAGTATGAAAATTAAAGAAAATGTCCCCTCAATCACACTACTTGGTAAGACACTAATGATAGTATATTAGTACTGAGATTATTTAATGCTATTTCTTTTGTTAAAGGGTTATGATTAAAATCCATTGTTTCTTACGATTAGCAAAACCCAATTTAGGCATAATTGTCAACAGAAAGATTCCACAATTTAGTGCTTGGATCGACTTTTGAAAGATTAATATGTACTTTTCTTCATCATAAAAACTTTTTTTTTCAAAATGAGAGTTTAACTGTAAAATAAAAAAATATTTCTTTAATAGATATGACTTTTTTGGCAGCTAAAATATAACTTTTTAAGAAGCTCAAATTTGGAGCTTCTTAAAAAAGTATTTTTTTTCAAGTAAATTTTTCAGATCAATTAATGAGTCTATTTTTTAGTTCCTTTTACCTTTATGTTTTACACATAATTTCCACAATATCCACAAATCCATCTTTTCGTTTATTATGTATTTAATTATTCACTCAATTTGGATATTTATTTTAGGATTTATATAATATTATTTGACTTTTTATATATTTTAATATTTAATTTCGATATTAGTTTACTTATGTTATAATCTATATAAAAGATTTGGTTAGATATATTTTCATTTTTGTTTCATATGTTTTAAAATTATATAATAATTAATATATTTTACTTCGCATATTGTATAATATACTTTAAATAATATTTATATGCATAAATAATTTTTATTTCAGAATAAAATATAGTTAAAATTAAAAGTATTTTTTATTTTTACGTTATCAAACAGTTTATTATATAAAGCTCTTTCAAAAAATTCTTTTTTAAACGACAGTTAAACAATCAATTAATTTCTTATAAAAAAATTTATTAAAAAAGATCTATAATAAATTCGATTAATAAAATTTCTAGCGATATAAGCCAAACAGAGGTAAAAGTCATTGCCGGCTACATTGATAATGAGGTCCCTGACCTTAGCCATTTTTCTTTCCTACTCAGAATCGCACTTGACTATTTTAAGTTGTTATCACTCCCTTAGTCCCCACCTCCTCCTGTAACTTTCAAACTATGCTTTAACAAAAGTTATTTGATGAACTAAAGACTCGTAATTAAAGATATTAATTACACTTAAAAAATCTTTAAGAGTGTTTACCATGTTATTTTACATTTAGTAAAAATTCATGTTATTACTTTATATCTATTTTTAATATAATTAGGCATTTAATTACTCTTATTTATAATAATTTAAAATTACAAATTTCAGCAAATAATCGGTGAGGATGTATGTATCCAGGTGTAAGGGTGTGGATTGCACGGGTAGAGAGCCGCGTGGGGAGATGGAGAAGCGGGAGAAAGGTTTAAAAAAGAAGGAGAGAGAAGAACGGAATTTCCGAAGAAAGAAAAGAGAAAGCGAAAGAATAATAATAATAATTCCTCGTCTGTCTTTCTCTGAGTATCTCTAATGGCTGGAAATTTTTACGAGATAGAGAGAAAGCTAGAGAGAGAGAGAGAAGGATTCTTTTAGAAAGAAAAGATAACCGTCAGGTTTTTCGAGAAACAAACACTCGGAGAGAGGAGTGAAAGAAAAAGCCATGGCCATGGGTTCTTCTTCGTTGGCGGCGAATGTGGCGGTGGAGAAGGCGACGAGCGATCTTCTTCTGAGTCCTGATTGGACCATGAACATCGATATCTGCGATTCTGTTAATTCTACGCACTGGTACTTGTTTCTTCATTTTGTTCTTGTTCTTCTGAGCTGTTGTTTGTTTTTCCGCTTTATTTCGTTTTCGGAGTCGACGTTTGGGTTTTCGCTTTATAACTTTCGCTTCTTATTCTCTTGTTTTTGTTTGTTTGATTTTCTCAAGAGAATTTTGTGCTATACTTATGTTTTGAGGGAGTTACAGGAAATTCTGTGTGGAGTTCTAATTGAATTTTCTTTTACGTAGCCTTATGGTTGATAAGATGATAATCTGTAGATTATGAAAATTAAGGAACGATCAACCCTCATACTGGTGTATTAAATCTAGATGGAAATTTTCTCGTAGGGAGGACGTTCAGGTTATTATCCTTTTGGTGAACCGATGTTTGAGTTTGTTTTACGGAACAGCATATTCGTTGAGCGTAGAGCGTAGTATTTTGGTACTGGTGATCGGACCAGTTATTTAGTTGTTTTATTTTTCATATGTGATTTTTGAATTGTTATGGATCACATGTGCTTTCGAAGCATATTCTATGAGTGTAAATTTTATGTACGTTGACAAGCATGTTTTGAATTGCTCAGGGCGGCAAAAGACGTAGTGAAAGCTGTGAAGAAAAGGTTGCAGCACAAGAACCCTAGAGTGCAGCTACTGGCTTTGACCGTAATTTGATTACAGTTTCATTTTATGATTGTTTTCGTGTTATCGGCTTGTGCTTTTTTCTTTGTGTAGCGATTACCAAGTTAATAGTAGTGGAGCTATTGTCTATCATGCCTATGCTATTGATTGATTGCGTATGAAATCTGCTTTGCAGCTTTTGGAAACAATGGTAAAAAACTGTGGTGATTTTGTTCATTTTCAAATTGCTGAAAAGAATCTATTGGGAGAAATGGTCAAAATTGCAAAGAAGAAGGTAACACTTTGAAAATCTTTAGTCATAATTTCCCACAATATGCATGTCACTGTTTCTGTGTTTGTAGAACTTTTTCATTCATATATAGAAATGAAGATAAGAAAAATATTTACCTGTGGAAATACAAAGTAAGGTCCATATGGGTGAAAGCACAGTTGCTGCAACCTTCACGGAATGTGCATATGAAGTGACAGTTCATGTCAGATTGCCCATCATTTTTGAGTTTGAAGGTCTCCATTCATATGGGATGTTTTAGACGCAAATGTGAATATTAGACAAGAACGTATACTACTGGAAAATTATGTATCTATTAGAGAATTTTGAGCACTAAAATCTGTGTTTATTAGAAGAAAACATTCATATATATATATATAAAAGAAATCCTACCTCTGTAAGGAATATAAGGAGGAGACCTATCTAAATGAGGAAGAACTAAAAATCAGTTCCCTTTAAGTTAGATTTGACTACCTAAATAGGAAAGTACATGAAATAAATTAATTACATTAACAAATTAGTTAACAAAATCACAAATCAGTAGCTGATTCTAAATCTTCTGACATCTCCCCCCAAATTGATGTTGGTGAGTCTACAAGTGTCAATTTACCAATAAAAAATTATGGCATTGTCGTGATATGGATTTTATGAAAATATCTTCAAGCTGTAGAGTAGTGGAGATATGAGGCGAGGTAATGACTTGACAGTCCTAGGCCTCTTGGATGAAATGGCAGTCAACCTCTATGTGCTTTGTACGCTTATGGTAGACAGAGTTGGCAGCAATTTGGATAGCACTAATGTTGTCAACATGTAATGGAGTTGGTTGAAGTTGCAAAAAACCAAGCTCTGTGAGGAGACCACATAACCAAATGATTTTAGAATAGGCATCAGACATGGCAAGATATTTTGCCTCAGTGGATGCCTTGGATGCATAATTTTGTTTCTTGCATTTACAAGAGATAAGAGCATCATCAAGATACGTACACCATCTAGTAGTAGATTCCCTTGTGTCCAGGAAACCAACCCAATCAATATTGCTAAAGGCTTGTAGTTGAAGTGAAGAGCCAGTAGGAAAAAATAGGCTACAATTAGGTGTGCCAGTAGTGTATCAGATGATGCGTCGAATTGTAGATAAGTAGAGATGCCAAGGAGATTGCATGAACTTGCTAACTTTGTGAACAATATCAGAGAAGTCTGGTCGAGTAATGGTTAGTACCAACCAACTTACGATATAAAGTAGGATCTTTAAAAATCTTGCCTTTATTACATTGGTATTTCACATTAACTTCCATTGGAGTTTCAGCAGAAGTGTTATTTGTGAGTTTGACTGACTTTACTAAATCCTGAATGTATTTGTGTTGATTCAAGAAAATGCCTTGAGGCCTATGATGAACTTCTAACCCTAAGAAGTAGATGATCTGGCCAAGGTCTTTCAGGTGGAAACTGGAGTGCAACAATTTTTGAAGTTTACAGATGGCCTCTAGACCAGAACCAGTGATATCGATGTTATCCACATAAAAACAAGAACTATCCCTTTGGATGTCTGTTGGAGAAACAGAGAGGGGTCATATTGACTCTGAGTAAAAGAAAAATATAGGAGTGTGGATCAAAACTTTTCAAAGCTTACACATGATACCTGTTTCAAGTCATATAAAGAGTGTTTTAGTTTGCAAACATCATTAGGAGAGGAAGGGGGCATACCATATGGAAGTTTATGTAAACTTCTTCCTTGAGATCGCCATATAGGAATGTGTTCTGGACATTCGTTTGAAGTAAAGTCTATGATTGAGATGCAGCAAGTGCTAAAATGTTTGCACGGCGGTCCATCTTGGCTACCAGTTCGAAGGTCTCTTCATAATCTAGGCTATACTCTTGGTTATTCCTAAGAACAACCAACTGAGCCTTGAAACGATCTATGGATTCATTAGAAAGAAGTTTGATAGAAAGCACAAATTTACTGCGAAGAGGTTTGATAGATGGAAGTTGTGGTACAAAATTCCAATTGTTTTTCTTCAAGTGTAAGAAGTGAGATTTCAAAAGCTTTCCGCCATCACTAATGCTCCATTGCCTTTATAAGATGATGAAATAGGAATAAAAGACAAGATGGCTCTCGAGGATACAGGATTTTGAAAACCATACTTACATGGGGGTTTACTAACTCGTGGCAGGTGCAGTTGATGTAACAAGATCAACAACAGGATTGATCTTGAGGAGGCTCTGGAGGTGAGAAATTTTGATTTATTATGGCTTTGGAACTTCTATCATGCACCAATTTAGATTTTTTCGACTTGCAGCAGAGCCAGTAAATATAGGCAGTACAGAAAATGGAGAAAGAGGATCTTGATGAATTGGAAAGAAAATACCGATTTTCTTAAAAGATTACATTTTTTAGGACTCCGAATACGACGTAGATTGGCATCATAAGAAAGAGATCCTTTTTGATGTACAACATAACCTAGAAAAGCACATTTAATTGACTGAGCTGTGAGTTTTTGTTATGGATGCATTCGTGGGTCAAACATATGATCGACGCAGAAAGTCTACTGCCTAAGATACTGATGCCGTGTGTGAAATAAGGAATCCTAGGTGGTCTAATTTTTGTTATTTCTATTTATGTTCTGTTACTTCCTTAGTAGTTAGCAGTAGGAGTTTATTAAGGATTCTAAATCCTTGCTTAGTTAGGAATTCTAGTTGGCAGTAGGAGTTTATTTAGGAAAGGGAGTCTATTAAGGATTCTGAATCATTGTTTAGTTAGGAATTCTAGTTCTATTATTCTTCTTGATTGTAAGGAGATTTCCCTATAAATAGGGAGTTATTCAGCAATAAAAGAACAAGCAGAATTTATTAGAAGCCACGAGATCTGAAACTCTCTCTTAACGAGCTGTGTTGGATTACCAATTATAGGTATATCCAGGAGGAAGAACAAGGGTAAAAACCCTTTGTTGGGAGAAGAATCTCCGGTTAATCGTTCGGTGACTCAATCCCAAACTCAGGACCGTAACAGTTTTGTGCGTTCGTGTGTAAGAAGATGAACATAACATACGCAGCCAAAGGTACGAAGGTTAGATAATTGGGATGACCAAATAACTGAGTGAAAGGAGAGACATGAGATGTTGAGTTTGACAGATCCTAGAATCTATCCTCTGATTTGAGCATTCTTGACCTTCCACTTGGCATATTCATCGGTGTCTTTGTTAGTAGCAGGTTTGCTGCCATTATTATGACCTCATAGATCTTTGCCTTTGACAAATATCTTGAAGTGGAATGCCTAGGATGGGTAGTTTTTGCCATTAAAATGAACCGAGAAAGAATCGTACTTGTCTGTAGACATGAGGCTGCAAGAACTTGATCAAAATAACTAGGAACAAGAGACTCAACTAGGGCTTTGTAGAGCAAAAGAACAAGAGACATATGGAAATTCAGAACCGAGGCTCTGATACCATGTCAAACTTACAAATTTTTGAGCACCAAGACCTATGTTTATTAGAAGAAAATATTATATATACAGAAGAAATACTACCTCGATAAGGAATATATAGGAGGAGATCTATCTAAATAAGGAAGAACTAAAAATCAGATCCTTTAACATAGAGTTGACTACCTAAATAAGAAAGTACATAAAATACATTAATTACATTAACAAATCAGCTAATTAAATCATAAATCAGTAGCTAAATCTAAATCTTTGACATTTATGACCATACAGAGTCCTATGCTTTCTCTTTGCATTTTGTCATTTGGAAATGCCTTTTCCTTTTTATCTTCAATAAATGTAGCAGATTCTCTTGGCCATGCTGTTCTATGCTGTTTCTCATGCCAATACTTGATTTCATATGCATTACATGATATATTGATTTTGGCTCTATTTCTGCAGACAGATATGCATGTGAGAGATAAGATCCTAGTTTTGCTGGATTCCTGGCAAGAGGCATTTGGTGGGCCCGGATGCAAATATCCTCAGTACTATTCGGCTTACAAGGAACTAAGGGTGAACTTTTTAACTAAATCATTTGATTGTTTGCTATGTTGCTTCTGTCCTTTTGATTATCTATGACATGGTTTGAGTGCGATGTTCTTATCTGTCTATCTAGGTCATTGAGTTATTGTACATGTTGATGGTCAGCTTATAGGTCCATCACGAGTATGGCTTGGTATTATTGCCAGCAATAAGTTGCTTGTGATAATTCCGTGAAAGCTATACGGGTGATAATCTACTTGATTTGATATTTCTGGGAAAGTAGTTTATTGATCTCCTTGTAAGAGTGATTATTCTGATATGTGGAACATATTTGGTGATGATGTGCTACTGCAGCCTCGGAAATTCCATTGATGACATGTCTGTTTTCTGATTATAAATAGCTGATGCCCATGGTGGCATTTGGCATAAATTGCTAAATAACTAATTCATCAGTTGGATTGGGGAAATGTGCAGCGATCAGGAGTACAATTCCCAAAACGTTCCGGAGATACAGCACCAATATTTACACCACCTGCAAACCATCCAGCAACTCACCCTCCTAAAGCTGGATATGGAATGCCTAGCAATGCCTCTAGGAGACTAGATGAAACAATGGCAGCAGATATTGGGGGATTAAGGTGAGGATTAACAAAGCTATTTGCATTTTAGAATCATTTCATACTGTTTTCCTTTAAAACTACTTGATCTGTTACAATCTTCTTATCATTATTTTTTATCTTATTAGTTCATCAGGCTTGGATTCCATGCGGAATGTTATGGAACTTTTGAGTGATATGCTGCAAGCTGTTAGTCCTGATGATCGAGAGGTACAAATTGTCAAGGCTTTTGTTTTCCCCTGGATGATAGAAGTATAACAATTAACCTTATCATGTGATGATGCTCATTCTTTCAGGCTGTAAAAGATGAAATTATCATTGACCTTGTCAACCAATGCCGGTCAAACCAGAAAATGTTGATGCAAATGTTGACAACAACTGGGTTAGTTCTATGATAACTAGTTTGTTTGTTTCGCATGGCCATGTAGAAGGATACTTGCTTGTGGCATACTGCACATGCCCCGCACTTGCATAAACTGGTGTTTGCATGTATTGAATTAACTTGCTTTCGTTTCAGTGATGAAGAGCTTCTTGATCAGGGGCTTGAGTTGAATGACAGTATGCAAATCTTACTTGCGAAATATGATGCTATAGTTTCTGGCTCCCCAATGCCAGCTCAAGTTCCAAACATAAGCCCTAAACCAATCGATACTCTTTCAGATGGCAAACCATCAGAAGAAACAAAGGTCTGCAGCCCAACACCTATCAACAATGTCATTGTGCCAGTCGCTAATGTGACAAGGGGCCATATGGATGGAGAGGAAGAAGAGGAGGATGATTTTGCAATGCTAGCTCGAAGGTAGGATATGATACCTTGTATCATATTTGTTCTCTAGGTGATGGTAAGTATTTGATATATAAGTGATTTGTGGGGTATTTTTTTTCATCATGGTGAGATGCGCAAAGAAATGAAATTTAAGGTATTGAGTTTGGATCTGAACATTCTACTCAAGCGGTTTAGAGAGATTGCGCCACTGCCGTGTATAGACATATTATAACTTTTTCCCTTTGTTGTCTGTTTTGTAACCTACCTGTCCACTTGATTAATTGTGGGCCCTTGCAACTTTTTGGACGGTTCGATTATGGTTTATGGATTGAGTTGAATAATCAATGCTCTTCTTATGTGAATGCAGGCATTCCAGAACTCTATCTAGTCCTGCACCAAGCACAGATGGGACCTACGGAGCTCTGGGGCCAGTAGAATCCAGCAAAATGATGCCATCTGCATTGAGCTCCTCAAATATTGTGCAATCCGATGCGTTGGCTCTTCCTGATCCACCTGCATCTGTTAAAACGACAAAAGAACAGGACATGATTGAGTTCCTTAGCCGCACTTTAGCTAACACATCCACCTCACCCAATTCCATCCCCCCTTCAACGCCTCCAGCATCCAATGACAGCATGCAACAAACACCGATTCCCTCTGCTACCCAAGGATATCCTCACATTTCTCAAGGATGCAATGGGAACCAAGGGCAGGTGTCGTACAACAGTTATGTTGTTCCATGGGCAGAGTCTCAACCCGCAAACCAATTACAGCCATCGTCACAACTTCAGCAACAATTCCAAGCTCAGCCTCAGCCTCAGCCTCAGCCTCAGCCTCAACCCCAACAGCAATACCATTCTCAGCCGCAACAACAATTACAGCCTCAATCCCTACAGCAATACCATACCCAGTGTCGAACACAATTACAGCCTCAACCCCTACATCAATACCATACTCATCATCCTCAAACACAATTACAGTCTGAATCCCAACAAAAATTCCAAGCTCATCATCAAACACAATTACAGCCTCAGTCCCAACAGCAATTTCATATTCAACATCAAACCCAATTGCAGCCTCAACCCCAGCAGCAATTCCTAACCCAGCCACAATATCCTCAAAGTCAGCAACAATTACAAGCTCAGTTTCAGCCACATTTGCAGCCACAGTATCCTCAATTTTCTTCTGGCTACCCTCCTCCACCTTGGGCGTCTACCTCTGATTATGCCAATGGCCAGTATAATAGTTCTACTGTTAATACTATGAATTCAACCTTTCAATTGAGTACAACTACTTATAACTCCTCCCCAAAACTGAGCAATGGTAATGTTGATCCTTCAATAAGCTCTGTACCTCGGCACCCTGCAAGCCCTGCAGGACAGAAGACCTTTACTCCATCGTATAGATTGTTTGAAGATCTAAATGTTCTTGGCAGAGCAGATGGAAGGTATAAGACGACTAATGGTGCATCATAAGGTCTGTCTGGCCCAAGTATGATGGATGGGAGAAAGTGATTACTAGTTCTGGACATGTATTTTCTGATAATATGATATCATTACTGCTCTCTTCTGTCTGTTTTCCATGTATCTGCAAGAGCTTCCATTAGTGGCAGGGCAGGGGAAATATAGCTTTTGAATGTTCCCCGATTCATTAGTTAAGTCATTTCAACTCCACTGTAGTTAATTTGGTTAGTATTTTATGTTTGGTTGCTTTCAGGCTTCTTACGAATGTTGTCTTAAAATGGCTTGGTAATATCTTGCTCAGCGGTTGCTACTGATTGAACAATTGTATTGAGCTGAGATTGCAACCTGTTTTGCTATGTTGATTGGCACCTGCACAATTTGGAACTTAGGTAACACACAAACTCACGGTCCAAACTTAACAAAGTTTTTTTTGTTTGATGTAACAAAGTTAAATTTGATTGGATGGCATTCAATTTTGATTCAGTTTCAGTTCAGACAAAAACTAGCTATGGGCTATAAGGGCCCAGTTGTGCTTTAGTCTTTGGGCTTTTTATAGTATGGCCCAATTGTGGCTCAGTCGATCTTTTTGAGTTTCAAGTTGGGTTTTGTTATGGGCTGTATAGCCTATAAGGATTAGTATGGCCCAAAATTTCTTTGTGCTTAAATTTGGGCGGCCCAGTTATGAATTAGTTAGGCCTTTTTATTATGGCCCAATTGAGACCTTAATGATTTCAAGGTGGGTTGTAGAGCCCGGTTACATTTCGATCTTTGGGCTTTTTCTTGTATCCATTTGTGCTTCATTTTTGGACCTTTCTGGTTTCCAAGCCCCTCTTTGGGCTTTTTAGAATGGGCCAATTGTGTTGTAGTTTTTGGACCTTTTTGTGCTTCAGATTGTCTTTGATATAGGTTCAAGACCAAATTTATGAGAGATTGAGTAAGCCACACCCTACTAATTTATGAGAGATTGAGCCTTGATACCTACATCAAAGACTATCTTGATTGCCCAATCTTGATTTGGTCTTGAACCCTTATTATGAGAAATTTGAGTAACGCCAGCTCTAAGTTTAGGCTTTGGAATTTTCTTGAGCCTGACTAATAATGAGAGATTGAGTAAGCCACACCCTACTAATGAAGCAAAATTGATCCCAATTGAGCCCAAGGATTAGTCCAGACCAGCATTATTGGCAACCATATTTTGAGATTGAGAGAAACTATAGGTCAAGGAATTAACTATTGATTTGCTCATTCATTCTCCACATTTTTTTTGCCTAATTACATGTTACATAGAAGATAATGAAAGGACCTACAACCAATAGCATTTTTCTTCTTTTAAATACAGAGGACCAAAGGATATGAACAAGTTGAAATGTCCCCCGCGTTCCCAAGGGGGCCATGCCAACTCTCTACAACCCCTATTCTCAGCACATCTATCTGCAATGCTTTTAATTATGACAACGGACAACCGTGCTGCTTTTACACGAAATGAAACAAAAGGGACGGATGGAAGAACACACCAGTGAAAAGACGGAAAAGAAAAAGTGAAGATGCCAAAAGAGGAATGATATTTACACACATTTACCATCGTAAGAATTATTTGCCAAAGCCTCCACCAGTGAATCCCACAGGGATTGTTCCCCTACTATCTTGTGTGAACATCTCTCTACATTGGAGGCTAATGAATCTGTATTTCAGCGTGCCATGTTTCGATAAGAGAGCAACTGAGCCCAGCAGAATGCGGAATGCATCATTTTCTGTTGGCTAAGATCACGCACTCCCATGACAATCAATCAAACAGTCCTCATGCATCCGATGCTGCCTGGCTAACCGTAATGTAAACTCAAAAGTTAAAAGAGGGATTTATCTTGCCTGATAATTTTCATCTCCATAGATTGAGACCCAAGCATCTGCAGCGCCAGCACCAAGAAGCACTTGGTAGGGATGAAATGCGAGGCAGCTTACAGAGCCAATCTTCTGGGCCATTAAGGTTGGGTAGTACCGAATGGCACCTAGCGGTTCGCCTTTCAGGCTGAATACTTTGATTATTTTATTTGCTGAGCCACTAGCAATCACTGGGGCATGCCTATGAACAGCTAAAGCTGTAAGCGAGCCTCTAAAAGAACGGATCGTGAGATATGCATCTTTACTGTTTCTGATATCCAAAAACTCAATGTCACCAGCCTGAGATGCACTAGCAATCTGAAAGAGGACATACGAGAAGAGAAGAATCAAGGACACAAAAATTAAATATTGCACGCAATATATATATTAAATGAGCAACTCAAAACAAGGATTTAGAGATTCCAGATTACCTTTCCAGGATCAAGTCCAGGTAGAAAACCGATCCCCACAACTCTTTCTAATTTCTGCATGTGAGGCCGTGTAGAGCAAACAAGCCTATAAATTGCAATTTAAATGACAGTTAAGACAGATAAAAATGAGAAAAAATGAAGGATGTTGCATTGCCCAGGATTCGCAGATCCAGGTTCTAGGAAGCGAGTTGCAACTAATCATTAAAAGAAAAAAGGGAACTGAAATTGTAGAGAGAAAAAGTGACATCTGCCCCATGCTAGAGGAACCACATCTGTATATTACTTACATATCAGGTGTCCTCACATCATAGAGTTTGACGGTGCCATCTACAAAACCAGCAGCAAGTTGGCCTCCATGAACTTGAGAAGCAGACTAGATAAAGATTAAAAAGAGCTGATCAACATCAAATGCCGTCAACAGACACTAGACAGCACATCATCAACTAATGCAATGGAAAAAGAATCTTGTACAATAGACTTTTGAAGTAGCAAAAACTCCTGAACTACACAAGAACCTTAAATATAATTTTGCCCATGTTAAATGTACTTTCTGAGCAATTTTCGGCATTGGATAGCACTTGCTGCCATTAGGAAGAATTGCTTAGGATCTCACTTATTGTCATTCGAATAAAGTATTGATAGTGCAACACTGTCCTATGTTCAGATATTAGATGTTAAAAGTGTAAGTAAAGATGCAAGAACAGTAAACCAAGAGACAAAAAGTGAGCATAAGCTACTTTTTCAAGCTGCATTTGGTAATCTTGTCATTTAGCAACAGTTTCACTAGCAGCACATAAAGTGAACTAAATATGCAGTACACCAAGAAACGGAAAGTGAGCATGAGCTATTTTTTGAAGCCGTACTTGGTCATCTTGTCATTTAGCAACAGTTTCACTACCAGCACATATTTGCCAAATATCCCCTCAATTTTAAGTATTTTTCAAATAAAAGAAAAATAATAAGATGGAACTTCATACAAAGTTATATTCGACAAAATACAGCTATTTGAATTGGGAAAGAAATATAGATGAACTAGTACCACAGAAGATGCCATGAAAAATATAGAAGAATCACAACTCAAAAGGATAACCAGGAACTAAAAGTTCTAACTTGAATATAAACAACATGGCTCATCACACTAACATACAAGTCAAACAAAATAAGACAGAAGAATCCAACAAAAACTCACCAATGCTGAAACGCTGCAATCTGATGATGAGGGTATAGAGTTCACCACTTGTTCTTTATCCAGGTCCCAGCACATTATGGATGATATCTCACCAGATGCAAACTGCCAATGAAGTTATGCAGAACAACATTCTTGAGCATCAGTTACAAGCATAGCAACTTATTACATTCTAGATTTACAATGATATGTACCAGATAACCAGACTGCTGTTGCCAATCTACAACAGCATTCAAACTCCGAACACCAGGTTTATGGCCTTGAATTGAAGAGAATGCAGTGACAAGCTTATGTTTTTCCATGTTAGTGTAATCTTTCCAAATCCGAATCTTTCCATCACCTAGATAACAGAGCGTGGAAATATATTCTGTTGAACCATCATATAAACAATTTCTAATTTTATGAGACAAAGAAACAAAGGTAGTAGTTATTACATGAAGCAACAAGAAGCAGACTGTCATCAAGCTCATTTAAAAGGCAGAGATTAGAGATTCCTTTCTGAGGGTAATCATGATTGTCAAACGCATTGAGAAGTGTACCTTCATCATAATTCCATACCCTATGAAGAAAAATGCACGAAATACAGTCATAAACAGATCGTTGAAGCACAGAAACAACCACAAGAATAATCAGATATTCAAGGACTGCATAATTGAACTCACATATATCAATGCGTTACTCAAGGATGCACAGACATACATAAATCGATGTTTCCAAAGTAGTATTTGTTCAAAACTTTGAATTTTGACTCGAACAATATCTTAAAATTATCTATAGCACTTTACGATATCATACTTCACTCATCCTTTTTAATATATTTTCAATAAATAATATCACAATCATAAATCACTACACTGGTCGACTTAAGAACATTGTTAAATCTACTATGCATCGAGCACATGACATAAGTGAGAACTGAGAAGAAATACCACAAATATATTCCATCTACAGTACTACTAAGCATCTCGTAAAGATCACTCATGCAAGCATCCCTCATGCATAAGCATATTTCATTTTCACAACTTTATTTTCTCATCTAATTAGTCCTTATAAGGTTTTTCTATTTGTTTTTGTTGGATAATTATCTTAGATAAGCTTAGTTAGCTTAGGAGATTATCTTCTAGGAGATAAGTTTATCTTCTAGTAGATAAGATAAGATATACTATAGATAGG
>JAOSBP010000204.1:14993951-15006169 GCA_027563825.1 Erythroxylum mucronatum
CTTGAAAACCAAGAAATGAAGAACCCTAAGTCTACTTCCTTCCTTTCTTGCAAAAACCGAAACACTTAACTCTCTTTTCTCATTTTCGGTGTTCTCTTCTTCTTTCTATCTTCAATTCACGTTTTTACTCCTCTCCAAAGAAAGACAACATTTTCCTCTTCCTATAATACCTTTAATGAGTGTGCAAAGTCCCTTTTACCCTTCCTTATATGTTTATGTCCTTATACTCGTAAGTGACCTTTCAAAAATACCATTGAACATCATTATTACATTAGTACTTTAATTTTATTAACCCATGTCATATAATCTTACTAACATTAACATAATAATAACTCCAAAAAAATTAAATCCATCAAAAACTCATGATTCATTTATATCATGCTTAACCAAAGAAAAAAATATGGGGGCCAACACAATCATAATATTCTAAGCTCAGCTCACAAAAAAGCTTATCCTGGATAAGAGAAATAGCAATAGGGAACTACTAAATGTTGAACATATCAAGTGACATGACTAGGAGATAGAATATCTAAATCCCATCATTAATATATTATAATGGAGAAGCTAGAGCAACATACTAAGAAGCCATTGAAGACATGAAGGTTGTCCTTGGACCAATATGGGACCATTATAAAATGTGTTTGGTGTTATGGAACTACCTTTTGTATATTTTCTCCTTGCATAATAATAGCTTGATTGATTAACCTTAATCTTAGTTCTTTTATAGCTTCATGTATTGTCTGAAGCCTTGCAACTTCTTATGAAGATAGCAAACATCTAATTACTTGCTATCCAATACATAAGTATTAGGCCACAATTTCTAATTTTATAACTAGATTAGTCTTATTCGGTCTTAATAGCACTTTACTTCAATCACAAAATAGTCCAAACAATCTTTGTGTAACCAAGAGGTTTGATATGGGATATTTTATTAAAGGTCTTAATAAATTCTACGAATTTATGAAATATTATATTTCATATGAATAGTTATGAAAATAAAACTATTCTAAACTCCCAAAAAAAATAACAAATTTATATTTTATAGATATTTAATCCTTAAAAAGTAATAAAATAAAATTTATGAAGATTTTTTTTTTCATATTTTGATTATTAAACTAAATTAAATGTGATAAAATTTTATTATAACACAAAAAAATAATACTATAAAAACTATAATTTAATCTAAGCACTAAGTTTGCTTTCTAGTGTATTCACCCAGCCACTATCTTCTTATTTTTGTTTGTGATGGGGAAGACTAGTCCAAGCATATACTTTTTTTTCTACAGGTCATTAAACTCCAGCACAAATAAATTTGTTATGTAACCTTAAAACTTAAAGTACCTTGGATGGTTTTTTCTTATCTTTAATATTAGATAAACAAGTAAGGTTTTAGTAATAACATGCCTTATCCATATAGATATCTTTGATATGATACCTTTAATCTATTAATGTTAAAGTTTATCTTCTTTATACATTCACACACACTCGCACAAGCACTCATGCACACACACACACTCTCTCTCTCTCTCACACACACACACATACACACAAACACACATATTGAATGCTCACATGATAGGCTTAAGTAGGTTTAATGCAATTAGGAATGAAAACGTACAAATTTTTGTGTGTCTATCTAACAAACCAACTAAAAAAGAGGAGAAAGGGATATTAAAAGATATAGGGCTACCTTAAAGAAAGGAACCCAAGCAAACCTATCACTCTTAAATGTGACCTTTGGTTACATCCTAAATTATAATCATGATAAGAATATGTTAGACCCTCTAAAGCACTTTTTGTAGGAACTATGGAAGTTGATATATGTAAAACACTTTGTAGGAACTATGGAAGTTGATATATGTAACACACACACACACACACACACACACACACACACACACACACACTTACACGCACATATATATATTACTAGCATTTTGCTATATTTTCATGTCTAAATTACCTTGGTTTAATTATTTTATGCTATGTTTTTGGATAATTAATAATATTGTCTTACGGATGAACTTTGTGATGAATTGAAGGTTTTACAAGGAAAATCAAGAAAAAATTTCAATTTTGACAAAAATATAATCTAACATATGCCTATGTGTTGTCCCATGTTCTCGAAACTTCAAAATTGAAAATAAAATAACATATATGGATAGATAGAGGTCATGTCACATGGACATGAATAAAAAAATACAACTAGAAACACCAGTGTGCCTGTGGCTTTCTTTTCTTAGAAATCATAACTGAGAAACGATAAAAAAATAATTAAAGAAGAAGATTAAAATTCATTCCAATTGAGTAAATCACAATCGATATCGAGACCAACTACAAAACTCTTATATTGCTATTCTTTTGTTCTTTTGGTATGTTTCTTAGTTTAACTATGATCAGTGGCTAAGTTTTTCATGTTTAGATAAGGGAACCTTAGTTGTTAGCTTTGTTATTAATTAATTCAATTATTTAAGAAGTGAGTTTTATTTTTTAAAATATCTTTAATTTTTCTTAATGTTAATTTAATTAAAGCTAGTGATTAGATCAAATCATAATTTGCATGTAAAAGATAAAGAGAGAACTTGCATGTAAGTAGACCATGATATTGACATTAGGAGTTATATAGGGTATTAGAGATAGGCTTACATAAATCTTCTCTTGTTAGATAAAACCTTAATGTATTCTTAAGAGATTTAATTAGAAAAAGATAACGGTTAATTAACTTAAGAATAGGTGGTTGTAACTCAAGACATCAATTTCATAAGTTAGAAACTTTTTCCAGTCTAATTAATATAAAATTCTTGATAAATTGAATCAAAAATACAAATATAATGCTAGGGAAGTCCTATATGGATGTTTATTTATATTTTTCCTATCTTGATCATTTCTTTTAGTTTATTTATAGTTGTCCTTTCTCTAGTTAGTTTTACTTAATTTCAATTAATATAAAATCCAATCCTTGTTATTTAAATAGCTAAGTAATAGTGAGAGAGATATCTAAATTTCTACCTTTCTTGTAGGATCGACAGTTTATTAACTGATTTATTACTAGCGGATGATAGATACACTTAAATTATGTTTTGAGTAATATTAATATGGAAGAGAAAACTTTTGAATTGAAAAACTAGTGTAACAAGTTTTTGGTGCTGTTATTGGGAATTCAATTGGTGTTTACGGAAATTAAGAACTATTAGTCTAGTCATTTTTTTGTATATATTCTTATATTTATTTTTTAAACTTCTTTTGTATACCCTTTTCTTAAATTTAAATTCTACCTATTTTTTTATTCTTAATGTTGTCTTGATTATAGGTTTGGCCAACATATTGGTATGGAGTAAGAACCATATAAGACCATGTAAGACTAAGAAATGATATATCTTCTTATTGGCATTATAACAATGAAACATTATGTGAGATAAGAGAGACATAAATATCTGCTAAGAAAGTGTCCAAACCATGGTTACCTACTTGGTTGTAGTTTTAGATGTTCAGTAATGGTTGCAATTGTCGTAGTTGGGGATGCCTTGCATTATAAAACTCTAGAAGACGCCTTAAAGTTGATTGAGGAGATAAAAATGAATGTTTAAATGTGGCAATCAAGTTATGTTATTCAAGTATAGCAAGGGAAATCAACTAAGAATGTATACATAATATGGATGCTACCACCACTTTGGTAGCTCATTTATAAGCTTTCACAAGAAAAATAAATAACCTAAGTGAAACAGAAAGACTTTATAGTACAAGATATATAAGGGAGAACTTAGAATCAAATATGGTCAAGCTAGGAGTCACTTTTCTACGAAGCTAAATAAGTTGGTTAGTGTGGGTATTACCAGTAACATTACACGTACCCTTAAACATAGGCATACAATCCAAGATGGGATATCATTCAACTCTTCTATAGGATATTTAGTAAATTTAGAGACCGCCTCTACATAAATTTTATAAGTAATAGTAGTAGGAGAAGAAATCACGCTTGAAAGAATTAATGATAAAATTTATATCCACGTATAAAGCTCAACTTTAAATCAAGAGACTTTATTTCTCAACATGAAAAAGCAATATTTTTCAACTAACCAAGACTATAGCTTAGAGAAAGGGTCATTTTTTACCAATACAATACATGATCTTAGGGAAAACGAGAAAGTGATGAGATGAGCTGACCAATGGCAAGAAAGATTAAGCTGAGAGAGAAAAAATTGCTATTGCGGAAGAAGAAGAAGAAGATGATGATGATGATGACGAAGAAGAAGAAGAATAGATAGGAAAAGATTAATCTATTGAATAAGATAAGTTTTTTTCTTTTTCTAATTCTTACAATTTTCATAATGTGATAGAAACTAATATTAGTGTTTTTTTCCAGGATATTATCAAGCAAGAATAAAGGGTGCCATAAGAGTATAATAAGACATAAATGGGAATCATTTCATATATTAAGGGAGGAAAATCTTCTTATGGAGACTACAAATTCTTCTTCTTACCTCCTTAATAATAAAGTCCAACTAAAAGATTATAAAAAAGTCCTTGTTTGGAGGTAGCTTAGCCAAAGTTTTAAAAACTTTTAACTATTTCTTCTAGAGTATTAATTAGGTATAATTATTTATTTTCTATTTTGGATTAAGATTATGTTGATAAGGTCCCAAAATAGATATCTTTAAGTATTCAACAACTTTAAATCCTTTTTTTTATAAATTTCTTATAGTTTTCTATGGTTTTATTTGTTATGTTTACATGTAGGAAACAAAGGAAGGATTGTTTATGCTTAGAGGAAGACAAATAGGAAGAAATTAACTAGAGCAATGCAAAATTATAACCTAAAATATAATCTTATTCCAAACCCTATTGATGAACATATAGACTTACATGGGTAAGAAAAGAGAGAACACGACCATGTCTCTTAAAAACATATATTTTTTTCTTTTAAAGACAAATATAGTCTAATATAGTCTATAACTTGTCTATATTTCTCTTTTAGTCCTTCTTTGAACTAGATAAAAAGGAGATATGCATGTGGCCAAGCCATTCTTTGATTTTAGTGATTACACAGATTGGGAAATGCATGTGTCATAACCTATATCTATTTTATATATTTTGGAACCTGGTATAAAGAGAAACACAATTTGAGATAAACTAATGTTTTAGCTCATGTTTATTAAAATAAAGGAACATATTAAAACATAAGCAAAGGCATGCTCGTGTCTCTCCTATGCTTTAAAAAATTTAAAAGCATATTCATGCATGAGATAAATATAACATGTAACATCCATCAATTTTCTCCAATATATCTTAATCTCTTCACTCTCCTTTATGTGAAACATACTCTCAAACGTCTCCTACTCCATTTTTTCCTTACCCAATAATTCTAAATGAAGAGTCACACATATTTATAGTTAAAATATCTTTTTTTAACCCTAAGACACATATTGTTCAAATTTAGGGGTTTTGGTCATTTAGGTAGAATCTCACCACACATTATTGAGTTAGAAGAACATAAGTAAGAGGCATTCCATAAGCAAAAGTAAGGAAAGAGCAAACTGGGGATTCTACTTCCAACAATCACCAAGGGTCCATTCTTAGAGTGAGAATCCAATACTAGTTTTCACTAACCCAATACAGAAAGTAAGGGATGGAAATTTCACAATCTAACCTTTTGAACCGAATAAAAGTATAGACTTACATGCCCTAGAGATTGTAGGCTTAGGGAGGAAGTAGAAATTATGATTGATAAAATGGATTGAATTAGGTTTTTTAGAATAGTTAAAGAGGCATATGGGGAGCACACTCTATAAGTTTTACCCACATTTGAGATTAATAAACTATAGCTTAGGATGACTTGATGGTGGTGACATTGTGGTGGATATAAGAGTCATACCATCTCTATTACCCACTTTGAAATGAATTATGGATTTTTTTTCATACTAGAGTATATGAAGAAACATACATTCTAAATCTTGCTTTTTTTTTAAAGAATGCACAATTCAACCCTTTTAGTTTTTTGCATTGCATATTGAGACAAAGTGCAAGATACTATTTCAATAAAATGAGTGATGCTCTCATTACTCTCCCTGCCATATGTTAGCTACACAAGGCATTTTTTTATACTATATCTAGTAGGAAGAGACTATAAAAGTATTGGAAATACTGCAAGAGATTCGCGAACAAAAAAAACAAGACACAAGAATTTTAACGTGGTTCGGCGTTAATCTTGCCTACGTCCACGGACTTCTAATACTTCCACTAATATGAAACAATTAGTACAACACCTCACACCCTCAAAAAAATATACCCACACCAAGCCCTATTTATAGTACAATTCTAAAGTTGGCAAAAACCAACTTATCCACCAAGTGGGCAAAGTCAATTTGCCTTCCTCCACTAACTAAGTCAACAAAAAACACTTGGGCAAAGTCAATTTGCCTTCCTCCACTAACTAAGTCAACAAAAAACACTTGGCGTGTACAAGTTTTATTTTTCCTCCTTTTCCAATGTTGCCATCCAAAATTGACCAGCTAGCCAAAATTGACCAGCCGTCCAAATTTGACCACGAAACAATTCAGACCAATACCTAACAATAGAGACAGTAACAACCGTAGAAACACATTATTCAATACCGTTTCCGCCAACAAGAAGAACAATGAAGAATTTAACAAAGCAGACTGAAACATATATAGATATCAACATACCTTTATAGTTGCAACAAGTCCTAACCTGTAAATGTTTTATGTTGCATCAGTTACATTTTCAGTATCACGTTAAAAAAACAAAGACATAAACTTTTAACAACATAACAGTACAAAGTTCTAAACATAAAACGCCCTCACTTCGGAAATATTCAAAAGAAAAGGAACAAAAGGATATTGTTCAGTGAAGTAGCAATAAAATTTATTAAAGAAACAAAGATGGGTAGAATAAAGAGCTTAACTCCTAGCAAAGCTTCAAACTTTACCAGGAAATAAGCAGAGTTTAACATCAGAGAACAGGTGAAAACAAAATAGGAATGAGAACAGGAAAGGCAACAGGAGACAGAAATAACAAACCTGTCAGACATGGTGGCAATGGTCTTGAAGGCCTGAATAAGGGAGCGGTCAGGGTTAGACCCACGATTCTGCCATCGACCAAGTGAAGAGTTAAGAAAGTCGGAAGAGCCGCCTTTGGGCTTGGAGATAACGGTGGAAAGGCCACCATCAGCGAGGAGAGGATTGGAGGGGCCACCGACACGAACAGGGTCGTTGTCGGCTGACTCGTTGGCAAAGGTGCGCCACTCGGAAGTCTCGTCAATGGAGTGAGCTTCCAAAACAAGACCACACTCGGAGCATACGGTGTCTCCGGCGGAGTGGTCGAAGACCACCTCCGTCGAGCGCTTACAGTCCGGACAGTAGGAGTCAGCCATGGCTCATCTCAAGCGGTGGTGGGACAATAAAATAATAGCTGTTTCTCGGTAGTCGTTAAGAGTGACTGAGAGAGAGAGTCTCGTTTCTTTTCTTGTTTGGATAAGGTGAAATAAAATGTTGGGCCCATATCAATGAAAAGCATTCTGATTCTGGAAAGAAGGAAGTTATACTCAGAATACTTCTGTAGATAAGAAAATCACTAAACACAAAATCATCACCTTCTTGTTCCGTACATGGGAATTTGATATATGTAAGAATGGATAATGTGGGATTTTATAGCATTCCACGAAACTAGAGTTGGGTGAATGATGAAGTACTATCGGCTAATATCAGTTTTAGAGGTGATTGACATCATAATAATAATAATAATTTTAATTTTAATTTGACTGTAAATCATCTTACACCTTAATTTGAATTTTAAATTTTTTAGATAATTATAATTAAATTGACTAAATTAATAACGTAACAGAATATTTTAATTAAACTATAGAATTAAATTACAATAAATAAAAATTTAAAACCGTGTAGTTCTAATTCTATTTTTATCATGAAAATGAACAACTAAATAAATAAATAAATTTATAAAATTTTATTTATAAATTAATATTTTTCTTAATAAATATGTTTGCAATTATGAGATTTATGTATTTGCAAGATATTTCAAATTTAAAATATATTTATTATCAAATTTAAAATATTAGAATATATTAATCAAAATTATTTCTTATAGTTAAAATTAAGTAATTAAATATTATTTATTTATTTAATAATAAAATTATTATTAAACCAGTCGTTATAGTTTTTATAAGTTGCGGAATAAAAATACACCTCGTAAATACCCCACAGACCAAAACCATACAGGAATTCCCCTGGAACGTAATATATAAAGCTGAGATGGTGATGAATGGTGTAAGCAGAATTGTGAATGGAAAATGAAAATGGCAATAAGAGGAACCTCAGACATGCAACGCGTATGGCGGATAGAAAACCAGTGGTGGGGGCCTTAATTAAAGCATGTTGTCTTGAACTCCAAGCAATAATTATCACAAAATCACTCAACTAATAACAAATTATTAACACAATAAAAATGACCGAAAAATTATGATAGAAAACCCTTATATGTAGAGGTAAAAATCACAAGACAAGCTACCAATAAAATCTACTGTATCAAATAGAAATATACAAATAATAAAGATTTTGAGCTCTGTCACTCAAGACAACTACAATTAATTTAACTCTTTTAACTTTCTCTAAAACTCTCTCAAAAGACTTCAGTTTGTAACCTTTAGAATTTAATACACAATTCTATACGTCATTAGCATAAGTCTTTTGAGATATATATATAACTTTCTTTCTCTAAATCTCTCTCTCTCTCTCTCTCTCTCTCTATATATATATATATATATATCTTACAACAAATATAACTTTCTTTCTCTAAAGCTCTATCAAAAGACTTATGCTAATGACGTCTAAAATTGGGTACAAATTGATATATATATATATATATATATATACACTAATACCACTCCTAATCAAATTTTAATAATAAACTAGAAAAGTATATAGACTCAAATTCTTCTATCAACACGTGTCTCTATCATATACAACTTCTGCCTCTCAAACTTATCTTTAAATTTTAAGAAGATAAGATTTTATACTTGACATGGTCACGCACAAGTTTACTCCTTTTGATCTATAAAGACAATTGACACCTTTGGAGTCTAGATTTAGTGGAATTAAACAAATAAACGTCCATAAAATAGGGCTCTATAATAATGTCTCCCTCCAAACTATTCGAAGGAGACATTTGAAAGTCATCTCGATGAGCTTACTAAAAAGCTCAAGCTTACTCCTAAAGGTACTTTTGTTAACATGTCAGCACCATTATGTCCATGTGAATCTTCTTTAACTTTATTAATGTCTCCTCAAATACAGACCGCAACCAATGATATCTCACATCAATGTAATTAGCGTGGGAATGATGCATGAAATTTTTGTGTAAATCTATAACACTTTGACTATTACAAAAAACCATGTACTCATCTTGTTTTACGTCCAATTCTTAAAGAAATCATTTCGACCAAAGCATCTCTTTTCTAGCTTCCACATCTACATCATATTCTACCTCAGTAGTAGACAAAGCTATACACTTTTACAACTTAGATTGCCAAGAAATAGGTCCCACCACAAATTTGAATAAATATCATGATGTTGACTTTCTGTTATCGAGATCACTAGCCATATCTGCATCTATGTTTTCTTCTAGAATGGGCTTAACACCTCAAAAACTCAAACACAGTCTAGAAGTGCCTTGCAGGTACCTGAAGATCCATTTCACTGATTCCCAATGTACTTTTCCCATATTGGACTTACCAATCCAATAGTAAGTGCAATGTCTGGTCTAGTGCACACCATGACATACATTAATGAACCATTAGCAGAGGAGTATGAAATATAGCATATACACTCCTCCTTTTCGATGATAAGATAAGCTCTTTTGCTCGACTTAAAATGAGCAGCTAAAGGTGTACTCACTAGCTTGACATCCATTGTTGGGCACCATTACCGGAACCCAATTCTTGAACTCATGTTGGATCCCGCTTGATTCCGGAATCCAACTCTTGCGAAAATATGACCGCGTGAATATTACTTTGACGGGTTATTGCATTAAACCCTCATTAGTCATCACTAAATTTTTTTTCTCATAACATCATAAAACCCTTATTAGACATCATCAATTCATTTTCATTCTCATAACATCCCAAAATTCACTCACAATTTGTTCAATGGTGTGCCCACACAAAATAGTCACCGTACTTGAACCCAATTTCTCCTGCTTGTGAGGAGAATTTGGAAATCTTAAAACCTTAATTTCAATTTGACTTCTCAAAGAAATTGAAACTTCATCTCTCTAGTTTGATTTGGCGCAAGAATCACCTCAATTGGGGTTCTACAACTCAAGATATCATCAAAATACTAAAATGTGCTCATATCTCAAACATGCTCTCTCAACTAACCTCTCACTTGTTCTAATGCAAACTCTCTCAATTCAACTCCAAATGATACAAATTTTCATGGAGAGATAGATACATGTCTTAGGAATCTATTCGTCTAAGAATCACCTCAATTGGAGGTCGGATGAGGGAGTTATGCTCAAAAAAGTAAACCATGTTCACACCCAAAATCAATCTGAACATACTTTGGCCCGATTGCCATAACTTTCACCATAAATATCGGATTGACTTCGTTCTTGAGCCATTAGAAATTAGACTTCAAGAGCTACAACTTTAATGAAGACCACAAAACTTGATTCGGCCTCTAGCAGTGTCAAAATTCACAATCATTCTAGTGCATGTCCGTTTAACGGACATGAATCGGGTAAACTGCACCATTTCACCCGAGAAAGTCCGTTAAACGGACTTCCATGTCCGTTTAGGCAAGGCAAGGGGTCCCAAATGACCCGAGAAGGTCTGTTAAACGGACACCAAGTCCGTTAAATGGACATGGGGCTTCCCAAAACCCCTTTAAACCTAATTCCAAGCTTCCAAACTCCTTCCTAACAACATAAACACTTGTAATCTTGCAAAATTTAACTCTTCTAGTGCAAAATTACTTCCTAACAACTCAAACACCAAATCAAATCTCATAAATCTCTCAAATCTCAATTCATTTGGTTCATCAAACCACAATTCCCATCAATAACCATAGTTGTCATACACACAAAAACCTAAGCGACATGCCAACTTGTAACATTCATATCTCATGATTCCTATGTCCAAAATTTACAAACTTTATAGCGTCGGAAAGCTATACAGACGAACTACAACTTCCAAGAAGACAATTTTTTGCAAATTCTTTCTAAATTGTTCCAGATTTGCCTTTGAATAAGTTCACAAAATCTTATCTTTATGAAAACTTAGAATTCATCTCAATTTCTTTTCTTTTGCTAATACATCATCATCCTTATCTATTCAATTATCAATCCCTCTTTTCCATAACATTTCTATTATAAACAATAGCAACTCATAGCCAAAGTTTATCAACTCAGTTGATTACTTCTTTAAATGCTCTTATTTTCAACTACCAATTGGAGTTCATCAAATCATCAACTTCAATTCGTTTTTAATCTTCATACTCAACCACTTATCATCATTCATAGCATTTCCATGTGTATTTTCCCATAATATTTCACTGAAGATATATGTACATACATATATATATATATATCAACCATTGCTCGACATTCATCATATTCATCCATATACAAATTTACACTCAAAACCATACACAATTCCATATTTCTGAACTCATAAAATAAGAGTCTTACAAACTTGGGTGGCATTTCCAAGCCACAATACGAACTCAATACCCATATCCAAATTACATTGTTTAATTGCTCAAAATGTAATTACATGATCTAACATCAAATACACAACAAAACATGTAAATGGTGCCTTGATCCACTTTCACTTGATTTCTTGTTCAATACCTGGAGAGGGGGAAAGAGAGTGGGGGTGAGCTTAAAGCTCCGTGGGTAACAGCTTATAACAAAATGACAAGCAAAACTATTCAAAGGTTCAATCTCATGGAAAATTCTTTTGAGTCATAAAACCCATGTTTCTAAAAAATCCTTGTTAAGCAAATCAAAATCGCAAAAACACAACTCATGCATTTTTTTCAACTTATTCATAAATCATGAATGCATCAGAACTTGTCACAATTCATAAACATATAAACACATCAAAATGGCTTGGGTAAGTCCAAATTCATGACGTACTACACATTCCCATATAATGGTCATGTGTAGCCGTAAACTTGGGGAGTCCT
>JAOSBP010000204.1:15087482-15115357 GCA_027563825.1 Erythroxylum mucronatum
CTTGTTGACTTTCTGAAAAGTTGACTCCTTAGGTCCTACAAAATAAAACACTTGCAGTATCAATTGTCCTCATAAAAATTATGCAGAATTTGATATCAAATGACGACAAAATACTGACAATTTGCAAATTATGAAAGTTCAACATGAAGAACCAAATTAAGCGCAAAAGTCATGAATTAGGAGTCAACAAGTGCATAAATACTTAAGAAAATGGGGCCAATTTATAGTATAAACTTGGCTCAATCATCGTCCTTGATATAGAATGTGATAAATATTGATCATATAAGTCTATATTCAATTTCTAAAATTCAAGTACTATTAGAAATTGGCCTTTCTTTCTACTTGGCAAGAAATTTTCGATATCCTCCATCTCTTGTAGTTACAGTTCGTTAATCACGAACATCATCTATCTCCTATTTAAGATGGAGAATGGTTAGAATTCTTACAGTTGCATTAGGGATTGCTAATCATCTTGTCCATGATAAATAGTTAATTCTGCAATATTAAAGATATGAATTACTCTTGTCACTTGGTAATTCCAAAACATAAGATGATGTTATAAGGTCAAGCACTTTGGGAAAGAAATTTCTTACATATTTCTTTTGGAAAACATTATGGATGAGTCATAACTATCATCATATCTCCTTCGTTAAATTCCACCAATCGATGGTGTTGATTAGCATGTTTTTTATAAGATAAATTGCTAGTTATTATCTTTCTTCGTTTATCATCAAATATGTCCCTCATGTGTTATGCAAAACCTTCAAATTCAATATTAACTCATGTTGTTTTTGGTAAAGGAACCAAATCAATAGGCTTCCTTGGTTGAATTCCTAAAACTATCTCAAAAGAGCTCTTACCAATAAACTTATTCATATAACTGTTACATGCAAATTCTGCCTTAGGAAGAATTAGGTTCCAATTTTTTACATTGTCTCTAAGCAAACATCTTAATAAGTCCCTTAAGCTTCTATTCATGACCTTTGTTAATCCATCATATTGGGGATATAAAGAACTTGAAAATTAAAGCTTAGTGTTTAATCTTTTCATAGAGTTCTCCAAAATAACACATAATCTTTGTGTCACGATTAGAGACAATGTTTAAAGATAATCCATAGAGACATACAAATTATTTGAAATTTTTTTTAGCAATATGGATAATATCATAAGTGTTGAAACATGGAATGAAATGACTTATATATCTTACCTCTTATAGTTTTAAGGATTTCCAAAACATAATCTATACTTATGTCCTACCATAGTTCATGAGGTATAGTCAGTGGTGTTTATAATCCAGAATTTTGTTTCTTTTCTTTAGCTAATTGACATGTTTGACATTGCCGAATAACCTTAGACACGACCCGCTTTAAAGAGGGCCAATAAAAGTGATCTTTGACTGGAAACTAAAATTCTTCTCTACACTTTTCATAGAATGAATATATTAATATATACAGAGACATTTGTCTTATTTTAGGAAACAATTAGCCTAAATAATGAAAGATTACAATCAACCTAAATTAGTCAATCAAAATCATAATTACTAATAAAATATTTACAAGTATATCAATTCTCCTAAAACGGCTAAAAGCCCAAATTGATGCCAATCATTTTTGGGTTTGATCAATTTAGAGTCAAACCTTTTAAGTTGCTCAATCACGGTCTAAACGTTCACGAGTCTGTTCAATGTTAGACTATTTTGGACGAAAATTACACGCATCATTATAGACATGCCAGTTGATCTACAAATGTCACATTAAAAAAACACCTGACTAGCATGTATTTTCAGAAAACAAAAAAATCATTTCATAACCCTAAATTTATTTCCAATCCTTAGTATAATCACCCTTCCTCCCCCCCTCTCTCTCTCTCAAACTTACCTAAATCTTGTCTAATCTAGTGTCTTGCCTTCTTCACTCATCTTCACTGTCGATCACTCCAATCCCTTCACACATCATCGTCGATATGCCTTCCAATAGTGTGAGCTTTCTGTGTAGTGTGAGTATTCTCGTTAGAAGTTTGAGGTGAATGGGTGCTTTGGCTTTTGGAGATTTTTGCTTTACCAATCCTAGGGAAACTCCGAGTAAAGGCCTAGGTTAACCATGTTTTTCAAAGTTCAAACTACGGAAAAGATGATATGTACATAACTAGGATCATAGGACTTTGTAAGAACCATGTACTATTGTTACCTTGCATGTTAAAGTTGTTGGTATACTGAATTCCATGGTCATGTGATCTGTGGGCTAGTTGTGCTTCTATTTTGTGATCATCTGTTCAATAAAACCTTTAGTTATTCTATACATTACTCTTTTAGTTTGATTTTTAATGCTTACACTCTTGACGCATTCCAACGATGTTGCTTTGTAGTGAGTCCACCCACTGTAAGCACTCTATGGCTTAGGCAAAAAATTGTTTTGTGATGGTACATTCGGTACTGATGTACTACTCAGAGTTCAAAAGTTTTGGAAGTTCTTATTGTTTTGTGTTGGCGTACAGTGAAGAGGGACAGTAAACATTTTTTAATAGTTGAAATGAATCTATTTTGGGTTTCCTTTGTAATTTTATTGAACATTTAAAAATTCTTATTTGACCTCAAATTATGAAAAATTACGTTACAGAATTTAAATTGTGTTTATTGGTAATATGTTAGCATCTTATGAAAATATTTCTTAGCTACATTTGTATTAACCGCATTTGGCCTTAATCGGGTTAGAAGTTGTAAGGAAGGAATGATAGTCCAAAGGGTCTTACCATGTATTATGCAAATGCAACTGTGATTCATCAGTAGAAATAGAAAGTTCATTAATACGGATTATTATCAACAGTTGGTGTGGTCCAGTTTTGTACAATTGATGCTTGAGAGCCATACCTTAATGATCATTAGCTAATACTGCAATTTTATCTGCAAATTATTAACATGCTCATAAGTGAATACTCATCAATAGTTTGTTAATTGTGACTTCATTCATAATGGTATGCATTGCCATTCAAAATAATGTCAAACGAATATTATGTATCAACTTCTAGATTAGATTCTTATCTAAGGCAATTCTAATACATCAACAACTATGTATGCACTATACTTAAAAAGTTGAGAATATATTATCAAAAGAATATTAAGAAGAACCAATTATGTATGAACAAATTGTCTCTAAGAACTTCATAATCTTTAGCAACCAATTTCAGAACATTTGTCTAATAGTCTAACTTAGGAAGTAAACACGAAATAAACATTCTTATTCTTCATAACAAAACCTTTAATTTCAAAAAAATAAGACTACAATAAACCTACAAGTACTGTCTCAAGATCGCAATGACTCATCCATTTGTTGTAATCCAACATCCATTTAACCAAAGCTCAAAAGGAATGTTAACAAAGCACTAAAGAAGCACAAAACATTTACAAATCTACAATAGTAACTTCAACTTCAACATCAAGTTCAATTGTAATGGAAGTGATCTGCTTCACCATATAAGGTGAACTAAAAAGGTCAATGACACGCTTGAGGACTCGTAGCTCAAAATTTTCCCAAGTGTTGGTTCTTGGATTTGGAAACAATGAAGATGAAGAAACTAATCTCCTCTTAAACTATACCATGACTAGTCACACCCTAAAAGACCTCGAAACAAAAAACCTTCTTAACAATAATCAGAAGGGTTGTTTGTAAACTACTATAGAGATAATGTGACATTTGAATTTAGGGAAAACTACAAATTTCTCAAGCAATTATAGTTGGTAATTGTCAAAATATTTCAATTGCAAGATAAGTTATCATTACCATAGGGAGACTTCCTGATGGTAACGTGAAGAACTTTGGTAGGCATCCTAACTAGTCCCTTAACTCTCAATCTCTTATCCTTAGCACTATGAACCAAATCAACACTGATTGGTCGTTTAAACAAAGCACCACTAAATTCAACAAACCATAAATAAACATTACCCTTCTTTACAATTAACCACACAAAAAAAGATACAGCAGCTCAAATATACCATTGAGATGGTTTCCCTATACATCATAATTACAGTAAACAAATTGTAAGTAATGAAAATGAAATAGGTCTGATCCAATCAAAAATTGCACATTCCAGTTCAAAGTAGAGTTCTTTGACAAGCATAATACAAAATAGATAGAGAAAAGAGCAAACCATTCTCGAGGTTTTTAACATTCTTAGATGAGAGAGTAATTTTGATCTTATGAACTTGCTCTTGGGATTCCTCTAATTCAGGCTTTGTTGGTTTCATAGTTTCGTATACTGCCCCCATTTTCTTGTATTGTTTTAATCACAAAGGGAATCTATAAACATGAATTTTCACAAATTATGCATGAAGACATGTTGGACCCCGAATTTTTTTTTTATTTTTTGAATTTATAGTCTATTAATTTAATGAACATGAATAGAAATTAGAATGTTTGAATAGAAATGTTAGAATTAACTTAGTGTGTAATAGGCATAATATAGTGTTTAATGGACTAAAGGAGTAAGTAGTCTTTTAAATAAACAAATGAAGGGTAAAATTGGAAGAACAAGAAAAAAGTAGTCTTGAAATGAGAAAGAAGAGAGAAGAACGTGAATAAGAAAGAAAGAAGAAAAAAGAGAGAAATCATGGAAGGAAGAAAAGAGAAGAGAAGAGTGTGTGGAGAGTGTTAGAGAAGCTAGGAAAGAAAGAAAGAAAAGGAGAAAGAAGAAGAAAAGGAGTAAGCTAGGACAAAGAGAAAAGGAGAAAGCAGAAGAAGGAAGAAGATTTGGCTAAGCTTAAGGTAATCTTCATCATCTTTTTCTTGCTTTAGTAGAAAAGGAAGCAGGGAAATGAGTTTTGTGTTGGAAGAAGGAAGAGAACCAAGAACCCATTTTGTTTTTCATGGATTTTTAGACAAGGTTTTAGTTTTCTATCCTAAATAAATTATAGGTAGATTAAGTTTAAGATCAATTTTTATTTATTTTATTTTTGGGATTATTGAAGCTTATGGATTTTATTAGAATATTAGGTTGAATGAAAATTTGGTTTGTTTGAAGGAAACCAAGAAAATTCCATGCAAGAGTAAGAGAAAAGGCAACCTTGATTTAGATTTCCAAGCAATTTAGGTGGGTAATATGTTTATAGTTATTGTGTAAATAGGCAAATTCTTACCTAGGTGTGTATGCTTGATTGCTTGATTTTGAATTGTGGTATTTGTGAGGAAAATTCATTATGATTTGCTTTCATGTTATACTTTGAAAGATGTTATGACATTTGATATAATCAAAAGAAGAAATAGCTTAAGAAGCATGAAAGTATGAACATGTGATGGAATGAATTGAGTATTAAAAATTTGCTTGTGTTTGGGCAAGAGAGAAACTATTTCGTTTGTCACGTGCATGTTGACTTAAAGCCTTCTCTCGGCTTCCCGCCTGTGACATATGAGCTCTTAAGAATCAGACTCATTTTGTTCAAGATGTAAACTTCGGTTTCTCCATTTTGACCCATGGGACTCTCAAGCCATTTGTTTGTGCATTTCATCTTTGATTTGTCAAGTATGATAAAAAGTTGAGTGTTGTGCTTTGATGGTTAAATATACATGATATGTTTTATGTAATGATCTTTTAACTTTGAATCTGTGAGCTAGAATAGTTGATGATCGAATTGATAGATTAGAATGAGATATAGATATATGTAATATATGCTTGATTTGTGTGACTCGTTACCTATTGCTATATATATATATTAGCCATTGAGCTTTGTAGCTCAACCCATTATTTTTCACTGCTTAGGTGCAAAACGAGAAGGTTAGTGATCCTTGTAAAGCTTTGGGCAAACTCTAAGATAGCTACATTTTGTAACTAAGTTAGTTCGACTATTTTTGGGTAGCTTTATAAGCATATCAAACATGAGCATCCATTTGTATTTTGTATTAAGCTATTGATGTGGTTGTGATACAATTAAAGGTATGCTTAAACTCCATTTCGTTTCAGCGATGAAATTAAGAATTTAAGAAGTTTCTTTTATGTGTTCATATCTTTCTTTGTTGAGTTTTTTTATGTGTTGTTGGAAATTTTATGTATATTTTGGTGTTTGATTGCTGGTCTTGGGTCGCGAATTCAAAAGTTTCGCCCTACGAAGTCAAACCTTAGCCGCAACGAACCTTTCTCGAAAGTTGTTTTTAGTTCAGTTTTGTAAATTCGCCACGGCGAGGCTAGACTTTTGCCGCATGTATTTTTTCCTGAGAGGTGCTACTGTTTGATCTAGAAACTTCACTGCGGCGAAGCCAGACTTTTGTCACGGCATATTTTTCCCTAAGGCCACATTTGCTTGACCTTGGAACTTCGCCACGGTGAACTTTTCTTAAAGGGTCTTTGGAAACATTTTAATATAATTTTAATTTTAATTTTTCCTTGTATTTATCCTTTTATTAATATAATTTTAATTTTTTCATAAAAAAGTTAGAAAAAACTTTCCCCAAGAGAATTACAAACAGATTAAGGTACTAGACTAGAAAAAGAGACCCCAAATATATCCTCTGGGAGGATACCAAAGCAACCCAGAGCGGGTTTAGATACCAATATTTTATCACAAAATAAACAAGTTTTATGTTTTTTAACCAAAAAAGAAACAAACATAGTAATAAAAAAAAACAATCCCCGAATATTTTATATGAGAATTTCATTGTAGACTCTTTAACTGAAAATGCTATTGGCAAAGCCAGAAGCAGAAATTGGCACATGTTCTTGACAACGCAAAACAACGCCCGGGTTTAGATGACTCACGTAATACATGGCTTCATGAATATGTGATACGAAAGCCAGGTGCAATTGGAGAATTTAGACCTGTGATACATGCAGCTGCTAGTGAATTGGAGAATTTAGACCCTCTTGGAAAGACAAAGGATGGAGAGTCTGGTTGTGCCTTTTAGAAGGAAAGGGTAAGTTCTTCCTGAAAGATGGCCTCTTCTTCAGATGGTGTAAAGTTCTCTTGGAATAAAACGTCCGAAAGACGGGCAAAGTCCTCTCCTTGAACTTGAGAATGCCGTAGAATAGAATCCTGAAGGCTATTACAATTACCACAATAGCAGCTAAGTCCCACCACTTTGAGTAATCAACGTTGATTCCAAGCATGTTTGTCAGAATGATTTCGCCTTTAAGTTTCGGCCCTCCAGGTACGAAAGGATCAAATTCAAGTCCAATCATGTCGTTCTTATATGCTCCCTGCAGTGTCCAGTGTGCTTGTGAGGGATTCCATTGTCACAAAATTGGTCAAATGCTGAATGCTTGAGCAACATGTGGAGGAAATAATTGTCACATCTACTAAGTTTTCCTGTAATTACCTCCAAACCCCATGCTCCATAATTGATATAAGAAACTGGATAACGCCAGAAAACCTTGGGAAGAATGGGCATTGGTTCGAAGAATCCGGAGGTTGCCATTAATATTCCCTGCCCAGGAAGCACCCATCCAAATGAAGCGTTTAGGTTAATGTGAAGAAAAAAACAACGTAATAGATGTTGCAGGAGATTTGTTATTCTTACTATATATCCAGCTCCAATTATTACTCCCATTAAGAAGTTTGGAACCAGTGAAGCTATTGTCATCATGCAGCTCTCTACAGCTGCTATGGCGCTTATCAGGTCAAGACTGATGTACAAGAAATGGGAAAATTCGGACCGAAATTTCACCATGTAATACACGATACTTGCTGTAGCGACGGACATTACGGTCAAATAAGGAAAGGAAGACAGGAAGTTAGATAGAACATAGAGGCCTATGCCGTAATGCTGGTTGAGCCTTTCCTTGTGGAAGACCTGCTAGAGAAAACAGCCATGACTAAGGAATACTTCGTGAAAATCTACCCAACCCTGCATTAAAACTAATTAATTAACCTTCAATTCTTCAATGAAAGATTGAAAGCCTCCAATGGACATGAATGTCATGAATCCAGATACAAAACCTCCACAAGCTCTGCGGGCAAAGATTGCAGTATAGCCTCTACCAACATTGTAAAAGATGGTGCCAACACAAAGAGACAAGGCTACGTAAACACCAGTTCTTATCCAGTAGTACCCTATATCTCTCCACATGTTCAAGAATGATCTTCGAGTCAATACTGAAAGTTGCTTCCACCAGTTTACTTGGTTCTCATTTTCCCTGTTGATTGCTAGTCCTTTCTGCAGTACAAAGATTGAGGTTCATGAACAGTTCAATGCTTAATAGTCCTGAGTGCCTGCCAGTATCTTTGACATTTATTAACAAGTAGGATCTGCATCTGCTTCACATGAGTTTGGAAGTCACTTGTTACTCCAATTTGGCTGCTGATAGATTAGGTGCTAGTTGCCATTTCGTAAGCTATATTAGGATCTCATGTCACGATTGTGGCAGAACACGATATTAAGATTCTTCAGAAACAGCTCAGAAGTTTACCAACTATTTTTACTGATCCTATGAAAATCAAGACCACTTTATGCATGCTAATACATGGTATTAGAAACAGAAAATTTAGCAAGCAAAGGTAACTATAAATGCTTACAATGGCCAAGATTTCTTGAATCCTTGCTCTTGATCGAACTGCATGGCTAGAGAACCTGTATTGCTTTACAAGTATTGCCTTTATCTGTGCTGTTGGTAAGTTTTCGAAGGAATCTGATGGCATTTGAATGACCTAGAGTCATGGAAACAAGAAAAATGGAACTTGGTGACTAAGATTTTTTTTAAAAACCAAATCTTCCATTTCAGGATTGAGGAGAGCTAACATCTATTGTGAACTTAAGAACTTCAGCTCATGCCTGCAATATTGGTTCATTTTTGTGTTGGCAAGCAACAATGGTTCACTTTTTGTGTAAGTGCTGGAAAAAAAACACTAACATAGGTCTTTGGAAGGACTTCCTCAAATTTACTAAAGATTTATCTTATACTTACCCTGGAATGTTCTGTCAAGGTAGCAGTGACAAGGTCAAAGTCTGAATTGATACAGCGAAGGAAATGATCAGAAGGGTTTCTTCGTCTTGGACATGGAAATCCAGCTTCAGCAAAGAACTAGAAGATAAACTCTTTTTAGATATGGAATGAGAATTAAGGGAATCCTGTGCCTTATACACAAATAACATGTTGTCACATTCGGTTAAAAATAGATCTTCGAGGACCTTTCATACTTTAGAAGTTTAAAAGCCCAGTTTGTTCTCCATCAAAATAACAAATGAAGAATAATATGTAGATTGTCGAGGGAAGAACTCTAATTTTGTGATCAGTAGGAATTTATGCGTAGCTTCTTCCACAGTTTGAACTTTTCTGGAGTGTTGGTTCTTTTTGATGCATATGAAAATAAAATTTATATGTCAAAGATACCTGTAATGCCATCTTTGCTTCTCCGAAATAAACTGTTTCTCCACCAGATAACAAGACGAGGTTATCAAAGAGTGCGAAAACCTCACTGCTCGGCTGGTGAATCGAAGAGACGACTGTCCTTCCATCACAAGCAAAGCTTTTCAGGGCTTGAATGACAAAGAATGCTGAGGCACTGTCCAGGCCACTGGTAGGTTCATCGAGAAACAGCAGATGTGGCCTAACAATGGTCTCAAGTGCAATGCTTAATCGTTTCTTCTCCCCACCACTTATGCCTCTCAAATGCCAGTTTCCTATTACCCGATCAGCACAATCTTGGAGACCCATTTCCGTGATTGTTCCCTCCACAACACCATCAATCTCTTCTTTAGTCATGCGACTTGGAAGCCTCAAATGAGCAGAGTAAGCTATAGTTTCTCTCACTGTCAGAGTTCCCAGCATTGTATTTTCTTGTGTTACATAGGCCTGAATTATGGGTCCGGAAATTAGAAGAGAAACGGGTTCAGAAGAGATAAAATCATATAAACTTTTAATTATTCATGTTAACTTGTTAATAAGTATTGTAATCACTTTTATTCTTCTTACCAAAAGAATAATTTAACGGAGTTTGAACATGAGTTTGATGTTTCAAGAAAAAGACGATCATCTCTTATAAGTATGGTAACCATGTCACTATGTTAAGAATAAAAAGACAAGTGTGGTAGAGTTAAGTTGATTATATGAATGGTTACGAATTATATATTTTGAACTTTCAAAGTTAAGTATGTTTGACTATGTGTTAAAGTAAGGGTACGAAAAGAGTTTTGAAATATCAATAACGCAGGTATATAATAGTTTGGATATTACTATATATGTGTGGTTTTGCAGTATTATATGTAGAATGGAGTGACATTATATTACAAGTGAAGGATTGTTATAATAAAAGTATGTTTCATTAAAATGCTTCCTCAACTATTAATTCTTTTTTGAAAACAATATTTTCCTCTTCTTCTATAACTGAGTTGGATTGCAGCTTTAATACTAGAAACAATGGCAAATGGTAACATTATTCTCTTCAAGTCCTAAAACTTACAAAAGATAAGTTTGACAATTGGTTCATTTATATCAAGGCACTATTTGATGCACATGATATATGGGACATTGTAAAAAGAAAATATAGTTACTATATTCTTGAAAATACAAATGCTCTCACACAAGTCCAAAAGGATCTTCTGTAAAGCACTAAGAAGAATGATCAAAAGGTTGTGTCTTTTATTAACTTAGTATTGGATGAGACCTCCTTTAAAAAGGTATCCAGTGCTACTATACCTAAGCGATTATGAAACATATTTCAAGATGCTTTCAAAGGAAAAGGAAAGGTAAAGAAAGTTTACCTCTAGAATATACAAGGTGAATTTGAAGAAAAGAAACCAACTTATTTAACAAGAATCATAGTCATTGTTAACAAAATAAGAAATCTTGATGAAGAAGTGATTGCTTTAAAGGTAATTGAAAATTTCTTATATCATTTAGTGAGAAATTTGATCATGTGATAACTGTTGCTGAAGAATCACAAAAATTCAAAGATAACAGTTGAAGAACTAAGTAGATCTTTTGAAGTTTATAGAGACAAGCTTAACAAGAGGAAGACAATTCCTATAGATCATGTTTTATAACTAAAATTCACTTTGAAAGATAAGGACAGAAAAGAAATTGTAAGCTATATAGGTCAAGGTTGTTGAAGTGATTGAAGTCATGAAAGAGGAGGAAGAGGTGTCCATTTTTAATATCAAAATAGAGGTGAAAGTTAATCTACCTCATTAAGAATACAAGAAAGAAGAGGAATCAGGCCATATCAAAAAAGATAAGGCAAGTCTCAAGTTTATTGCTACACTTGTCCTTAATTCCTACATAATTCTTAAAAATATATATAAAAGTGATAATAATGATGACATAAAGACTAATCTTTCTTATGAAGAAAAGATCGAAAATAATGATAAGGTGGAGTGCACTCTTTTAATAGCTTGTAAAGACTTACAGCAAGGAGAGAAATTATGTAGCATTTTACAAAGATTTATTAGTGTTAGTAATCATATGTACAAAAATAAAGACTTATTAATAGTGTTTGATAAGAGATTTGGTAGCAGTAATATCTTTGAAGATTCCACCAAAATTTTTTGGGGAAAGTTAAAATCTTGATACATTTAAAGAAAGAAGCTTACCAACTTATTTCAAATTGTTTATTATACTCCATATACGAAGAGTAATATTTTGGGCATGTGTAAACTAATATAGAATGGTTATAATGCCTTTTCTCATAAAATATTGTAGCTTGTTCTTAAAAAATGGTGTAGGTAATTTGATTGTCATAGTGCTTATGACAAATAATTGCATATTTTTCTTACAAATAAATATTGCTAAATGCTTGATGTTATATTATAAAAATCTTATATAGCTTTGATATTTAAGATTTGGATGCATGAATTTTGATCTACTCAAAATAATGGCAAGCAATAAGATGGTAAATAGTCTGCCTCCAATAAATTTTCCAAATCATGTATGTGAAGAATGTTTTTTTAAAAAGTAAGATCGAAAGAATTTTTCAAAAGAGTTTCAATCAAGAACTTCAAGGGTATTATAGTTAATTTATACTAATTTGGCTAGGCCTATCACTTAATGTTCTTTTGGTAAGAAGAAGTATTATATTTTATTTATTAATGATTCGAGTAGAAAAATATAAGTGTACTTTCTTAGATAAAATATCAAAGACTTTTAAATATTTTCATAGATTAAAACTCTTACCAAAAAAAAAAAGAAAGTCGATTTAAAATATAAGCATTAAGATAAGACATGAGAGGTGAATTCACTTTCAATGAGTTTTAAGAGTTTTATATATGATGGGCATAGGATTCATTGATTTCTAACTACTTTATGATCACTCTAACAAAATGTTGTAATCAAGAGAAAGAATCAATTCTTCACATAGTAAGGAGCATGATAAAACTAAGATGATGTTAAAAGAATTTTACACTCAAACTTTCTACGTTGTTGTGTCTTTGTTAAATTGGGGTAAAAGTTGTAATTAACAAGACTCTTCTTAAAGCATAGAGTTTAAAAAAAACAATAGTGTCTCATTTGAAGGTATTCTGAGAGCATTATGTATGTCCATATTCTTGATGAAAAGCACTCTAAACTTAATGGAAAAGGTAAGAAATGTGTGTTTATTTATTATGATTATTAAACCAAGGTAATAATTCAAGTAATGGAAATGTGTTCATTATTATAATTGTGGACTTTGATGAGGAAGCCAAGTGGTATTCAAAAAGTTCAATGAGAAAGGTATGGTTTTCGTCCTTTCTTAGATAAAGAACATGATATTAAAGTAAGAAGAGAAGTCACCACTCCTTTATCATCACCATCATATGGTGAAATTGGAGATTATGAAAGAAGTTTAAGTGAAATGCCTTAGCATTCAAGGAGGCTTGATAATCTTTATCATAAAATCGAGAGAATTAATGATCTTATAATATTTTATCTTTTGCTGATACTAAGCCACTTGAATTTAATAAATCTGTAAAGAATGAAAAGTTGAGAGAAGTTATGAATGAAGAATTAAGACCAAGTGAAAAGAAGAAATACAAGGGAATTAACAACTCCTCCCAATAAACATGTTTTCGTTAGTGTGAAATGGGTATACAAACTAAAGAAAAATCAAAAGGAGAGTTAAAAAAGACACAAAGCGAGCCTTGTTTCGATGGGGTACAAGCAACATCAAATGATTGATTATGAAGAAATATTTGTTCTAATAAATTGCATAGAGACCATCTACTTAATTATTTCTTTGATAGGTTAAAGTAAATGGAAGATTTTTCAATTGATTTTCAAATTAACCTTCTTCAATGGCTGTCTTGAGGTGGAGATTTATATGTAACAACCTTTTGTTTATATGGTGAAACAACTTGAAGGCAAAATGTTGAAAATATTTGTTAATTTATAACTTCAAACTCCATATGAATATGCTCTCCATATAAAGGCGAGTGACAGTTGAATTTAATTTGATTGTTAGCTTATACGTTAAATAATCTAAAGATGTTTTTAAAAAATCAATAGAAAAATGAGCCATAAATTAGGGATGCCATATTTAAGACTCATATCCTATTATTTTAGATAGAAGTGACACAAATGATGGAACATTTTCATCTCGTAAGAAAATTATGAGAAAAAGCTTTAAAAGAAATTTTATATAAGTAGTTATGACCTAGTCAACATTATAGTGGAATATGGCACCAAATTATTAAAATATGAAAAGGCTAAATTGTAGCTCCATCATTGTAATAGAGCTTTGTTGAAAGTTTGAGATATTTAACTTATGCAACGTTAATTATTTGGAGTTTTTCTAGTTAGTCATTATATGGAGGGTACAATATCAACCCATAAGAAAACTATGAGAAGGATTTTATCATGCATCAAAGTTACTCTTTATTTTTATTATATAAGAAGGATTTTATGATACATCGAAGGTACTCTTAAGTTTTTACTATATTATTCTACCTCTAATAATTTTAGACTCAGAGATTTCAATAATAGTGATTGGGCTAGTGTTATTGATGCTAGAAAGAGTAATACTAGCTTCATACTTTACTTGAGTAATATAAGTTTTACTTGAAAGTCAATATTAGCGCAAATCTTTTAATCTAACTAATCTCAAATTCTTAGAATCCTGGAGCCAAATCTCTTAATCTCAACTTCTTAGAATCGTGTACTAGTGAAAATGCGCCGCATTCGAGCGATGTGAGTGTGCGTACGAGCGACCGTTGGCCCTTTACTTCGTAGCTCACCGGCGTGGTTGCCCCTTCCTCCATGGCTGCTGCTGTTTCTCCTCTGTCTTCTTCTCGCCCTCCCCTTTCCCAAATCCTCGAGCCTTCTCCAAGACCACCCCCATTGTCGCCTCCGTCGCCCTCCGTGAACCCTAATTGTAAGTCCCCTGCTTCTTTGTCGGAGATCCCTGATTCACAGAACACCAACCCAAACCTTCCTCTCCTCGACCCTTCCCTGTCCTGCCCTGTTCAATCCGCCGATGGTGCGCCTAAACCGAGCCCTTCAGCTCCTACCCATTCCGACCCAAAGGCGGCTCTACCTGGACCTTCGGTGGCACCTCCTGCTCGAACCTGAAAATCGGTGGTGACCGATTCTGTGGAGGATCCATCTACGGTCAAGGAGCTGGCATTTTACCCTCCAGAGATTAAGGATGATCAGATCCTGGTTATCCCACCACCCGAACTCGCCCTGCACGGTGCCACTAAATTTTGTCATTCACTGATCAGATTTTTCATTGGTAAGCGGCCGGCGTTTCCTGTTGCGCATCGAGCATTCACCAAGGCATGGTTACCATATGGATTGACTGAGATTCTAGTGACTAGTGCAAATAAATTCTTATTTAAGTTTGATTCTGATTGTGGTCTGAATGAGGTGCTAGAGAAGGGCCCTTGGTATGTCCAAGGGAAACCGTTATTCTTACGAAAATGGAGCTTGAACGCTGGGGAACAGGAGGAGGTTAAGTTTGCACCAGTCTGGATTCGATTTCATAATATTCCCTATGAATATTGGACTGCCAAGGGCTTGAGTAGGATTGCCAGTGCTATTGGGAAACCCCTGCTTATGGACTCCCATACAACCCACATGTCTCGGATTTTCTTTGCTCGAATGTGTGTTGAATTAGATTTGGCGAAAAGTTGGCCTTTGTCCTTTCAATTGGCGACTTATAATGCAGAGGGCCAACAGTCCTTTAGGGAGATTGCCATTGATTATGAATGGAAACCCGATAAAGCTCCATAGAAGAAAGCTTGGAAACCTACTGGTTGTCTGTTTGAGACTGGTACTCAGCAGGAATTGGCCCAACCGAAATCCTCCATGGGGATATGTGAACCACAACAGAAGGAGGGTACTCCACAGGAATTGGCCAGTGAGACCCCATCCCTGGAGATATGTGACCCGCAGAAGGTGGTCGGCGATCTGGAGCCAGCACCAGAGGCCACCCAAGTGGATGACCAGGAGTCCTTTCCTACTGGGCAGCTCATCGACACTGCCTTGCCTCCACCTCTGGATTATTTTTATGGACATCACGACGGTGCTGATTGTCCTGGGGTAAGTCGAGCAAGTATCTCCACTATCTCTCCTTTATCTGATGTGATTCCCATTAATACCTCCACTGATCCTCAGACTCAGGGTGTGTTGGAAGAGGCAGAGGGGGTTTCTACTATTCGGAAAAGTAGAAACCTAGGAAAAAACAATAGTTGTTGGTCTTGTCTTGTGTTTAGTTTTATGGATTTAGGATTTTGGAATATACGCGGTCTCAATAACAAAAAGAAACAGTTAGCTGTCAAGTCTTACCTTCGAATGTGGTCGGTGTCTTTTATTTGTCTGATAGAGTCTAGGATTAAATCTCAGTTTCCTTTGAACACTATGTGAAATTCTTTGTTTCCTCAATGGAATTTCTGTAGTAACCTTGATCAAGCACCGTATGCTAGATTAGTGGTTGCTTGGAATCCAGCTTCTTTCTTATGTGCTCCGCTTCTTACTACTGATCAAATGATTCTTTTAGAGGTGACCCCTTTCAATTGTGCGAATGGTTTCTTTGTGTCCTGTATTTATGGGGCGACTAATGCCAATCATCGGCACTCCCTCTGGTCTAGCCTCTCCAGTACCAAAACCTTAGTTGGCAATCGTCCTTGGCTTATAGTTGGGGACTTTAATGCCATTCTGTATGCACATGAAGCTGATCCTCTTAGTGCAGTGGCTCTTAGTGGAATGAGAGACTTTCGGAAGTGTGTGGAGGAGTGCGAAGTGTTTGACCTTAACACGAGTGGTCCTCCTTTTACATGGTCTAATAAGCAATATGGCGACTCCTACATAGTTAGGAAATTAGATCGAGCGCTTGTCAACTCGGCTTGGAGTTCTCGGTTCCCTAGGTCCTTCTGTGAAATCCTCAACCCTAACATTTCTGATCATTCTCCTGTAGTGATTAGGTCCTTACCGGTCCTTAAGAAGCGGCCCTCTCCTTTTCGGTTTTCAAATTTCGTAGTCTCTCAGCCTAATTTTCTCCAGATTGTGGAAGAGGCTTGGCACTCTCCTATCCGAGGGACACCCATGTTTTGTGTCGTGTCTAAGCTAAAGCTTGTTAAGAAGGCTCTCAAGTCTCTCAACTCTAATCAAATTGGTAATATCAATGCTCGAGTTGTGGCTTGTCAAGCTGCCCCCAATTCCATCCAAGACCAAATGAGAGCCTTGCCTAATAAGCCTCATCTAGCAGCAGAGGAACATGCGGCTTTGACCAATTTATTTCAGGCTTTAAATGACCAAGAATCTTTTTACAAACAAGCCTCTCGCGTCAAATGGCTGCGTGAGGGGGATAGGAACCCCAAATTCTTCCACAACTCCGTCTTGTCGAATAGGAATAGAAACAATATCCACTCCTTATTGGGAAGCAATGGCCATAGGGTTACTGACCTCGAAGCTATTCAGAAACTTTTTTTTGAACTTTTTTAAAGAGTCTATTGGTACTAAGAAAGATCTAGCTTCTTCCAAGGAGTTTGTGTCCGCCCTTTTTCCTCACCCGATCCCTGAGCACCTTAGCCTTAACCTGGTCGCAGAAGTTACTTCTCAGGAAATTAGGGAAGTCTTCTTTTCCTTCAATCCCCACAAGGCCCCGGGCCTGGATGGTTTTAATGGCCTTTTCTTTCAACACACCTGGCCCATTATTGGGAATGATATAACTAGGGCAGTCCAGGACTTTTTCAAACACGAGAGGCTCCTCAAAGAGCTTAACTCGACGTTTATCTCCCTTATCCCTAAGACCTCTCACCCTTCCACTTTGTTAGATTACCGACCCATCTCTTGTTGTAACATGATTTATAAGGTGATCACAAAAATCATTTCCAACAGACTCCGCGTGATCCTTCCCCTCCTCATCAGCCCAAATCAGAGTGCTTTCATTAAAAATCGCCGTATAGGAGACAACATCCTTCTAGCTCAGGAAATCTTTAAGAACTACCACCTCCCTAATCAGCATCAGCGATGTGCTTTCAAAATTGATTTGGCCAAAGCTTATGACTCCATTCAATGGGACTTCCTTCTCAATGTGCTGCGCGCTGTCGGGTTTCCCTCTTTATTTATTAGGTGGATTGAAGAGTGTGTAACCTCGCCCTCTTATTCTATCTTGATCAATAGGTCACCTACAAACTTTTTCTGTGGAAAGTCAGGGTTAAGACAAGGGGACCTTCTCTCTCCCTACCTGTTCATCATCTGCATGGAAGTGCTTTCTAGGACTCTTAATGATACAATTGCAGCCACTCCCAATTTTCAGTTCCATTGGCGTTGTAGAACTCTTAAGCTGTCTCACCTTTTATTTGCTGATGATCTACTTCTGTTTTGTCATGCTGATCTTCATTTGGTGCGTACTTTGCTTACTTGCTTGCGTACTTTCTCCTCCTTCTCTGGGTTGGAAATGAATCATAGCAAAGGTCAATTATTTTTATCTCCTGATGTGGATCCTGAGCTCTTTCAATTGGAAACCATTTCGGGGCTTACCAGGGGTACTCTCCCTATTAAATATCTCGGTGTGCCTCTTATTACCGGTAGATTGACTAGGCGCGATTGTCTTCCCCTGTTGGATAAAATTGACGCTCGAGTCAACAAATGGACCCACAAAGCCTTATCCTACGCTGGTAGAATTCAATTAGTAATCTCTGTCTTGTCCACTTTTCAGGTCTATTGGGCTAGCCATTTCCTGCTTCTTGTCTCTATCATTAAAGAAATTGAGTCCAAACTTAGGAACTTCTTGTGGTCCGGTCAGGTTGAGTCTCACTCTCATGCAAAGGTTAAGTGGAATGATCTTTGTTGTCCTAAAATAGAGGGTGGGTTGGGGTTTAAACATTTGTCTACTTGGAACAATGTCTTATTAAGAAAAAAGATCTGGATTTTGTTTAATGATAAGGAAGCGTTGTGGGTTCAGTGGGTTCACTCAATAATTCTTAGAAGGTCTACTTTTTGGAGTGCGCAACCTACTTTTAATAGTTCTTGGAGTTGGAGGAAACTTCTTCAGGTTAGGAATATTATTGGGAATCATTTCCAATTTAGGATTGGCAATGGGTTATCTACTCTCTTATGGCAGGACCCTTGGCATCCCAGCGGTATCCTCAAGGATTTTTCAACTCCGAGGGCCATCAACGGGTCAGAACTTCCAATGACTGCAAAAGTTGCTGACATTATCAGAGATAACATGTGGTGTTGGCAAGAAGCCACCATTGAGCCTATCTGTACCCTTACGTTGTTACCTTACCACCCGGATGGGTCCGCGTCGGATCAACTGGAATGGACTGCCAGCCCTACAGGAAGTTACACTAACACCTCAGCTTATACCTTGATGAGACCTTCTCTTCCAAAAGTGTCGTGGCACCATTTAGTGTGGCCTAAAGGGACCAACTCAAGGTACGCCTTTATCTTGTGGCTAGCTGTCCTTAATAAGCTCCAGACTAGGGATCAGCTCCTTTATACTTATATGCCTAATCATTGCTCTCTTTGCTACTCGGATAATGAATCATCCCGCCACCTTTTTCTCGAATGTTCCTTTTCCAACTCAGTGTGGTTACAATGCCTCAGTCACTTTCACCTCAATTCTCCACCTTTGCCCACCCTCCAATCTATTCTCCATTGGTTCTCCCAACCCCAAAGCCACACACACATTGATCTTCACACTTTCCTCATTTTACTTGCCGTTCTTGTTTACAATTTATGATCCGAAAGGAACCGTCGAACTTTCCAAAATGCAGCTATGGCAGAGGGGAACTTTACTACTAAAGTGATCTTCCAAGTACTGGAACAGCTTAGCTTACACGCTGAGGGAAGGTAATTGGAGGTAGATGGTTTTTCCTGTTCTTGTTACTCTTTTTTTCATTTTGCAGGTTCACATTTCTGTGTGGAACGTAAAGTGTGTATCTCCTTTTCACTTTTCTACTCTTCTTACTGGGCGCACCTATGTAAGGCCTTGCAGCTGGATTGGCACCCGAAGCTTTCAGTTCCATCCCTTTGGCTTACTTGTTGTGCTTGTGATTAGTTGTGTTAAATGGTTAAAGTTTTGCGAGTGTTTGAGGATTTTATTGCGATTTGGTTGTGTTGCGGATACTCTAGTCTTTTTATTGGTCCTTCTGGTTGGTGCACAAGTTTCAGGCTTGTGTTGTGTTTGTTTGGTGGGGGGCTCGGCTCTAGGGCTCCTCTTGGTGCTGGTCGTACCCTTGGTTGGGGTTGAGCTTGTATTTCCTTTTTGCCATTTCCTTGATGTACATATATTTCTTTTAATATAAATCACTGAATTATCAAAAAAAAATTACTTAAAGCTCAAAGAAGCAACCGATTATTACTTATTAACTTGTAAAGTAGAATAAATAGTCCTTAGTTCTTGGGTGACTTGAAAATTTTGGCTAAAAAATTAATGAAAGAACTTCATTTTCTACAAAGGTAGCATACTGAAGTTTGTATTAATAACAAAGCAGTCAATGCTTTAGTAAATAAACTCCTATTTCATGAACATAACAAGTATATAGATACTGACATATCATTTTATTTGTTAGTATGTTGTAAATAAGGTGGTGCTGCTCAGTTATGTGAAGTCTCAAAACCAAATTAAAGGTTCTTAAGTTTGATGCTTTAAGGCAGTAAGAAGCTTGCTTGGAATAACTAAATGTCATGCTTAAGAAGGGGGAGAGGCATGAAAAAAATTATAACTTTAATTTTTGAAGATAAATACGACTTTATCATTATCTCTTAAAAATATAGGAACCACTTAACTGTGTCAAAAATAAAGATAATTATGTTAAAATTAGATTGAGTATGTCAATAATCTTGAATTGTGTATCTTAAACTTTAAGTGCATTTAGTTATATTTTAATATATAAGTATGATAACAGTCTTAAAATATCAACAGTCTAGAAATACTTAGTTGATTATTACTATATATATATATATAGAGATGATCTTGTAGTATTGAATTTCGAGTTGAGTTACATGTAGTATTTTTACAACAATTAATCATTTCTTTTATCTGAAAACCCTTGTTTCCTCTGTTTCTATAACCAACTAAGATTCATTTCCTTAAAATATAACTAAGATTCATTTTTTGATTTGTGTTCCAAGCAATTTCCTTTTAAAACCACCTAAAGTTTAAGGGGGAAGCAAATCTCCTTATTCATTCTAGGATTTATCATAAAGCCGCAACAAAGAAATAGAAACAAACTTACGACGCCATTGTAGTCTTGTCTGATCTTCTTCCCATTAATGAAAATACTACCAGCCATTACAAGATTTCCCGAAAGTCTACCTGCACAGATTGCAAAATATTCTGTAACATGTAACTTTGCAGTTTGCATGTGGCAAATTCGTTTTATTGATCATGTTCTACTGGCATGTCAAAACTAAATACTTAGTAACAGTTTGACCAATACCAAGAGATTAATTTTCCTACACCTCTTTTGGAACATGTGGTATGGATTCCACCAACTTCAAATCGCAATGGAGCCTCTACACTTTTCTGAATATCAAAAAATATGCGGGACTGCCTTTCAGGGGTTTGATCTTTACCTTTACGTGTAAAAAGGGACTGTCGAGGGATACCTTTACATATACCAAGGTTCTAATTCTGGGATGGGTATTTATATATGTTTTAGTTACTACAAGATTTAACAGCCAAGACTCCAGTCACACCATTACAAGAAGAGGAATACAGGAAAAGGCCATGTTACTAAAGGCACAAGCTTCCATCTTAATGCTTTCATTAACAGCTCCATAATCAGCAAGGCTATCATACTCCATAATGGGAGCTTTGACAATAGGTTTGTAGTCCTATTCTACTTTCTACGACATGTTTTTCTGTTGTTTTCTGATTGTATTCCTACATGTACTGGGATTATCAATAACTATGGATAAATGTCTTAATGGCCCCTTTTCTTAACTCAAAAACCCAAGTAAAAAACATTAAAAAAACGAAACAGATCAGTGATTCTGGTTGTGTTAATGATTTGAAGAGAATACCAAAAGGTCGAAATGTCAGAAACAGTTTCACAGGCTGACCTTCCAGTGGCACTACTAGTAGAAACAGGATAAACAAAATTTTAATCCCCATATACCTGGTTTACTTTTGTAATTACTAGATAGATCTTTATTTCCATTTTACCCCACGAACTAGCTTAACCTCACTTTCTTTTCTTTTCTGGCTAGTGATAAGGCTCCCCATTGCGATTTAGAGTCTTCTATTCCAGTTATTAGAGGAGAAAAATAACCCTTCGACATTCTGAAACACAATTTAAAAATTAAAGTCATATGATTTCCCAGGTTTAAGAAAAATAAAATGCATGCAAATAGTAATCATTAAAATATGGAGTGTGAATTAAAGAGAAAAATAAAAGAGTAGAAAGGGAGAAGGAGCCCTAGACTCAAACCCTTAGAACTGTGCATAATTGATAAAACCATGGAAATATCCAAGCTACCCAAGAGCAGGGAAATTAATGGTAACTCCTCATCAGGTGGACAACCTTTTAGTTTCATTAAATAGATTTTGGAAGTACAAAATTGCATGCACGCCTTCATTCAGTCCTCATACTTTACTGCTATTAACATTTTTGTCTTGGTCTCGGGGTTGGAAGCTAGGTTATACTTGTATTGAAGCAAGAGAGATATTATGTAATAACCTTTGTTTTGAGATGGGGAACTGTTCCAAGTTCCGACAAACAAAAAGAAAAAAAAAACAATTCTGTCCAACTTTTTCCGGTGCTTCTTTTCTATGCCTGATTGCCTTTGCCACTTCCACCAGATTGAGAGTATTGGACATAATTCCTGACGTGTGACATTTCCGTTGAAAGGCAAGCATTGGCAAGGAAGTAGGTTAGAGAAACAGAAAAAAAAGCCTTGTCACGTCTGCTGACAGTGGCTACGGTTTGGATATCTTAAACACGAGAAGGTGAATACTTAGTCCTTGTTTTAAATGCTTGTGTCTAAAAGGTACTAAAACAACAACAATGAGAGTGCGCTGAAACGCGGGATCTGCTTGTGTTTAAAGAGTACTATAAGACCTTAATACGTGTTTCGGGTATCATTTCACGTCATTCAAGACCATAGCTATATACAAAAGTAGAAATTTTGTTCTCCTTTCTGGTGTACAAAGGGTTAAAAAAAAAAAAAAAGAAGAGAGAAGAGAGAAGAGAGAAGAAAGAGAATAACATAACGAGGCTGTGAAACAGCACCGGAAGTGTAGCAAATACGAAAATACAGTTTCCAAGCACCCTGAATTTTGCTTTCAAAACAATTTATGAAAAAGCCAATTCAGGCCTTTTAATTTGCAGGCTAACCTAGCTGGTTTCTGCATTATACTTAGCAATGAACACGGTAAAATTTCAGGGATCAAGGAGACAGATAGACAGGTAGAGAAAAGCATGGAAAAACCTGCTAAAGTATCAAGGACGGTTGATTTTCCAGAGCCCGATGGACCCATAATAGCCATGATCTTTCCAGGTTCAGCATAGCCATTAAGCCCATCAAGCAACCTTCTAGTAGGTCCGTTGCCAAAATTTGGAAGCACCACTGTTAAATCTTGCCACACCAAGTACATAGTTCCTGCAGCATGATTATCACCTTGTCCTGACAGACAAACCTCAACATTCTTGGCGTCAACACTGCTGCCACCATCTCCAGGATTACCGGTAGTTACTTGCTCTATCTCCATTACAGTCACAGATACTCCCGTCTAGAGCTTGAAACCTGCAAAGAACACTTGAAGATGACTTACATGTACATACATATATATGTATATATATATAACTTTATTTCATTTTCTGTCAAAGGTCAACTGATGTGACAGACAATTACAGGTTTACCGTTGAATAAGTTAATGTGGAAGTAACTCTCAACACCAAACCTCTCTGAAGATAGATAGAATAGGGAATATATATGGGAAGATGTGCTCTGCCAGTATTTAAATTTTTAAATGGTGAAACACTATGAACTTAGTAAAGTACTTTAGGACGGTAACTTACCAACCCTATCATGAATGCGTCATAAATTAACTGCTGGCAACGAAAATTTTGAGCAGGAGAAAGTGATACCACAGGCAGTCCAAATGTTGTAGCTACTGAACACTTTTCGCATCATATTACACTAATCTTATGTGTCAAAGATTTGGACCCGATTGGCCTCTTTCCCTTATTCGATACACAGTCTAGTTAACTTTATTTGGATAAGAGCTACTTTCACATTTTGCATTAGTCAAGCATTTAGCAAAACTCCTGATTACCAGCTACCTCTGTTCTCTTCCGACTTCTTGGTTTACTTTTTTCCTCTGGTTATAGGGAAGTATGTAGTTTAGCTTTTGTTTTACACCATTAAAGACTTGTATGCTACTTCATTTGGCAATATCAAAATAACAGTAGATCGATGTAATTTATGCCAAACTTGAAAATTTTCGAAGAAGGGAAAAATATATTAGATTTATGGTTTTCATAAATAAATACTTTTATTATTGTTTATTAGAAATTCAAGCCGTAAATTGAAACCTTATTTGATGCTTTATTCCACATATATTCTGAAAAACTGAAGGGGGTTAATTGTTTCGCAAACTTTTCGCACACTTCTTTGGCACCAATAAAATAAAAACAAGCAAAACCGAAATAATAAAAACACCAAAAATTTGGTAATGCAGTTCGACACACCTTATCTACATCTGCGGGGCCCTCACTCCGCTTAATAACTTTCATTGAAGTACAATATATTTACCCAAAGCCTTACTGAGCCGACACTAGTTAACCCTTGACATTATCCCTCAACCTTACTTTCCGTGAAAGAAATTCATACCCAATAATACGGCCGTCTTGTACTAACCTCAATAGAGGATTGTCATACACTGTTTGATAAGAAAGATAATTAAATGAACAACTCAAGTGATTAAAATAACTAGAAACAAAAACGATAATGCACTTGAGATAAAAAGAACAATTTCCCGATGAGTTCCGCTTCAATGAACTAAATCTAAAAGTTGTCACAAAAATAATAGGCTGATTCACATAAACACCAACAATTCACTTCGATATGCTCAATAATGAAAGACATTTGCAACATCAACTCTTATTCACAAATCTCCTTCACCGTGACTCACACAACCCATCAAACGTTCTTCAGCTCTATTCACCCACGTAGGCGTCAACTGCAGTATCTATTTCATTGAACAATCAACACACATGCTTTTGTTCCACGCACACACAACAACTCAATTGTCGCACGTTAACCACTGCATCAGTTTCACTACACAAACGACTCACGCACGAAGGACTGTAGCAGTTTTACCACACTTCAATATCACACACGCAATCTTCACTTTTATTAATGCAACACCCACTACACACTTTATAGTTCTCCAGCTTCAATTAAAGCACACCTGTTGTCTTGGAGATGGATCACCGTAGATATATCTTTCAGCTCTTATAAAACACTCACTGCACCACCGTAACTCCTTTTCACCATGCCTTCCAATCAGACAATCACAACCAAGCAATTGACGCACACTCTCATCTTATACCACCATACACTCACGTTTTTCAATAAGCAATTAATACACACTTATGAACAATTAATGCATACTTCCATTAAATACTTTCACTGTAGTTCTCAAAAATTACAACAGATTGATCTACTCCCAGAAGACCCAATCTTTGTAACCGACTCATAACCTAACTACCCGTGAAAGATTTTCACACCCAATAACATGATCGACTCGTGTTAACCTCGTCAGAGGATTTGTCTAACTACTTCAGCTTAAAAATAAAGACAATTAAAACAATAATACAATAACTTCAAGACTGAAATTATTCATCAAAACAATCAACTAGCAGCACCGATTGTATGTGTACTTATCTGTGACAAAGGCTTTAAAGTGCCGCAGACATCAACATAGAAGTAAGCAAAAACATCTGCGCATAGTTCTAGGACTGCTCATCAGAGATAATCAACGTGTAATACTGCTGCTTCAAAAAACCCAACAAAACAACTCAATCAAGAGAGAAAAAAAAGACCTCATGCAGCAGCCCCCTTCACCACCTAAGTTATCGTCTTTTTCACTCAAAAATCCCTAGCCAAAGACCTGCGCAAAAACAGAGGAGAGAACAGCTTGCCCCCAAGTCCACGTCAACTAAGGAATCATGTGTGTATCCATATTAATTACGCAACATCTCCAAAATTGCCTTGAACCAAATCTTTTCAAATAGGGAAGATATTAGATAACCAATCAAACATCCGAAGATTATGCCAATTTTGAATTAACTTCCAAACATGATTAGGAAAGTTCTCATATACAATAAAAATGTCAAAAATAAAAATAAAATATATTTAAAAAATAAATCCTAACAGCTTGTTTAAGCTTTGAAGCTTGTTGCGTTGTAATTGAACCACTTGGCATGCGTAGCTTATCAGGTTGATGTCTAAGGTGTGGAACTCCACTGCAAAAGTTGGTTGTATCACTATGCCTAAGCACTAATACTTAGGTTGCATCACACCACCTAAACAGTGACCAGCGTATGCGAGCCATTACGACAAAAAATTATGCTTGCGAGATCATTTTTATAGGTAAAGATGGGTCTGAATGTTTAAACAAGGTCCAACTTATTAATTACTTGAGTTGTACTCTTCATTGTCTTGATTACATGGCAGAGGATTTAAAGAGAAGTATCAGAAACAGACGTACATTTTTTGGTCGCTGCAAGATGAACAATTTTTATTATGCCGTGGCAGTTGTGAACAAGATGAGAGGGACGGAGGTGGTGGAACTGCGAAGAGTACTGAAGATGTTTAAGAAGTAGGATAACAGAGTCTAACAAAAAGAAAACATAAAGTCTAGGCAACTGCGTTGGGCGTTGTATGTTAGATGACAAACGTTGGTCACTGATGGAGAACTCACTTAGAACTCAGCTACCGTCAGTGCTTCCATGTGCTAACCTAATCTGGGTAACCAGGATGTTGGTGTTGATATTGTTAATTTCTCCTACTCGACTACACTGTACACAGACGTAAGCATGAAAGGAATATAGTTTTCCAAAATTGTCACGCATCAACTTTCTTTTCTTATTTGTAGATATTGACAACTCAAATTCAAGTTTTGGTACAGGTTGCAGAATTTCAATTCTTTTACAAATTCAATTCGGCAATTTATACTTAACATAAATTGAACTGCCGTCAAACACTATAAAATGGGTTTCAGACTATAGTAGTGAATGGATCAGTCAAATTTTTAATTGAACTCATAATACAATTTAGTTTCTTAAGTTTCGGGAAATTCGCATTAAATACCTTACCCTAAAAATCAAACAATTATTTCTTATTTATCTAATATATCAACTGAAGTACATAATAATATAAAAACATTAAAGTAAAATTTCAATTGAACTTGTTAAACTAATGAAGAAAGTGTTATATTTCATTATTTATGTACAATCACATTGTAATTAAAGGACCAATGTTATAAATTTAGTATTATACAAGTTAAAAGACAGTACAAAATTATCTAGTACATATCGGGTTGTCACGCTAGAGTGTACTGTGAAATTTTAGTACAATTGGTACACTAACGTGTTAAATTTTGTAAATTAAAAAAATAAGGTTTAAATTAGAAAATATATTTTATGCTTAAATATTTTAAAGATAAAATTTTTAAAGTAGTTATTACGTCTAAATTTTAAAATATTTTAATGTTAATTTTTAATAACCAGAGTTATTAAATTAAAACTTTAAAATTTAAAATTTAATCATAATAGGAGACTAAATTTAATTTTATAAAAGTTGAGAAAATTATAATTTAAAAAATTAACGTGAATCAATATCCAATATTGATGAATATTGATAATGTAGTCAAGTATTAATACAATATTTACAACTTTGTAAACTATATTTTCCTTCTAGAAAAAGCTATACAGTGATTATCGGTGATCTTTATGAGCATCAAAGTAGATATTATTTAAAATAGCACTATATAATTATTTGTTAATATTCAAGAGTACCTTAGAAAATATAAATTTTAATGACCATAAAGACTACCAAAGTGAGGGTTATGTATTTATGTCTCTTTTTAAGAATTAACGAAACATAATTCCCTATTCAATAAGGCTATTCTCAATAATTCAACTCTAATTAGACTACAACTTTTGCAACATAAAAGATATATCAACAAATAGTTTATTACGAGAGATTCTATCTTCAATTGTCTTTCACCGTAATTCTCTTCAAAGAGCGTTTCGCTACTGAATGTAGTCGATGCCTTTCAATCTTTTTACCTACACCTGTATGGTAAATCATCCCTCACATCGTAAATGAATGTTTTCCTTATTTTTGAATTATAACTAAGGGGCCATTTGGCTCTACTTCTGTTTTTCTGTTGTAGTTTTCGGTTTCCGTTTTCAGTTTTTTTGTTTCAGTTTTTCTTTCAAATACAAACAAAAACCTGTTTGGTTGTTAATATTAATATAGTTGTATTTTTATCACTGATAATAATTACATTTTAGATAAAA
>JAOSBP010000204.1:15128540-15155733 GCA_027563825.1 Erythroxylum mucronatum
AATATATTACATGTTTTATGTTGTAATGAATCTCGAAGATGACACGTATGCCGAAGGAGGCGGGAGTAATGACACAACGATCGATGAAGGATTTGACAAATCAGTTGCTGTCGAAAAGTTGCCAAATCCACAGAGCTCATATGGAAATTCACGTACGTATACGTATTCAGGATGAGTTCCATTATCCTATTTTAATATGACAATATGTAAGTTCCTTCCTATTGTGTTGTAGGTCAACCATTTCCGAACATTTCACCAAGCAACTTAGCAATAGCTGAAAAGTTGTTGCAAGAAGGTATTCAAAACCAAACACGTTCGAGAAGAACATATATTGTTTCCATTGGAGCGTTGGAACATGCGAGGAACCTTCTCGTAAATCCACCTATCGGAGAGTCCTTTACCTTTACCGACTCGCATGTTACTTGGCATCCATCAAAAAAATAAAATCATTGTCATGTATCTCTGTATTACATTTGGGATGTGCTATAAACTCGTTATATTATTGTACTATGACTGTAACACTTATTCTCATTACTAAATTCGTAGTTACGCTATGAAATCTGTCATCAGATGTTCCATTTACAAATATTATGTAAATATTTCATGGAGAATTGAGTAAGCAAATAATTCCAGGCCAAAAAATGGGACCAGAGAGACCACATCATGTGATGCGCCCCAGGTTCAGAGGCAGGTTTGGAGGGACTTACTGTAAGGGTGGCCCATCACAACCTTCAGCTGCAACTGAGTCACCACCACCACCTCCAGCCCCTACAGTTGAAGGAACAGCATCACCTACGAGTGGAGATGCAGAACACTCCAACAGTCAACGATCTAGCAATACAGTTATGGAAGATGAAGGACACGGGATGCAACCCGGATCTGAGGGGCCTGATGGCAGAAAGTATATAACAATATCCGATAAACAGTAAGTGCAATCACATGAAACACTGTATATGTTTATCATTATATTTCTGTGTTAAATGATTGCTAGGATTATTACCTTATTTTTTCTCTGTATTAGGTTCTTTTCGTCTGGATCGTGTTCAAGACAAATAACATCTAATTTTAAAGAGAGGATTGATCATGAGGGTTATGCATGGAAGAAGATCTCTGAGGCAACAAAGACATTTTACTTTCAGGAGTTTGAGGTACAATAAGGCATTTATACGTGTTTTCTTTTGGTTCTATCCATTCATAACATACATACAAATTGCTTATAAGTTTTAACGAATGTATTCCTTATATTCTCATAAACATTTTTACTGGAGTTCTGAACTCGATGGGTCCATACATAGTGTATGGGAGTCGCGAACTCATACACGTTATCACGATTTTATTAATCAGATAAAGAACGCTGGTGTATGACCCCCTTACATTTCAGAGTCCACATGGAGTCATTGGCTGGAGTATTGGAGATCTCCTGAGGCAATATGCATATCAGGTCGTAACTCCACCAACAAACGTGGTAAGGGAGGCGCGGACAGTCTTCCTGTTCACACGGGAGGATCAATTACGCACTGCGAGCATGCAGATAGACTTGTAAGTTTTTTGTATATTACATTTACATTCTACATTTGTAGTTTTCTATATTTGAATGTAAATTGATTTGTTTATGTTGTCATGAACATAAATGTGTAGTATGCCTACTGATTATGACTGTTTCCATTAATATGTTGCAAACATTTATGGCTGTGTTGAATAATTTACGTTCTTGAACTGGGGGTAATATCATCAAAACAGCTGAAACTTTGCCGAATTAGTGGTAAATTCTAATTCACCTTATTACTTTTCATTGTTCTGCAGGAAAAGTCTACGGGTGTTAGGCCTACACCCCATCAGTTGTTCTTGCATACGCACACCAAGAAACATAACGGTGTGACATTCGTAAACACCCAATGTCGAGAACTTAATGTATGTTTATTTCATAGTTTAATATTCAGTCTTACTTTTAATTATAACTTACTAATTATAATATACGCATTGCCTCCGAATAGGACCAAATTCAACAATCAATTGGGCAACAGTCGCAGGATGAACAACCTGTTGATAAGACCCAGGTATATTTTGATGCTGTGGGTGGCAGGGACAGTCGGGGAACGATCTTTGGCCTAGGATCATCTGCCAATGCTTTTTATTCGCAGTCTTCCACTATGTCGACAACAACAGCATCTAGTGCAGAGCCGACAAACCGACGTATCAATCAGCTTAAGGCCACAGTGAATACGTTGATGGAGGTCATTACTAAGCTAAGAAATGACATAGACCAAATGCGAACAACCAGGGATACAGACTCACAACAGCAACGCTCACCAAAACAATAGAATTGTTGTAGTTATACATTTGGTTTTAAATTATATACTACTTAATGTTACAATTTGCAATTAAGAATGGTTTCCTTTTGTTATGCTCATTTATAATTTGTTATAATTGGTAATCAAATTTAACGACCAGATTTTCGACAAACAGGATCCACTTTTAGTTAACACCATTGTAGTTTCAATTAAGCAACTTTGGCTAAATTTGGTTAAGCTCATAATTTACCTACGGTTCTGTCTGTGTTTGCCGACGAAACCGTCGGTGAAACGAACATCATAATCATCGACGGATCGTCGGTAAAACAACAAAATTACACCGACAGTACAATCGGTAATTACGCTTTCCTCACTGACGGAACCATCGGAAAGCTTATGCTATTTGTACCGACGCTTCTGCTTTTCGGTCGGTCAACCATACCGATCAATAAGGCGTCACCGTCGGTAATTAATACCGTCCGCGCTGGCGCCGATGACTGTATTCGTTGCTTATATCTGTCGGAAAATTTTGTTACCGACGGAATATCCATTCTTTCTGCCAGTAATTTCCGTCGGTAACGCCTCTTTTTCTTGTAGTGGTATATAGGCTCATATTGTCTTAGATATGCCCCTTTCATAATAACTCCTCCACCTTCTCTCGTAGAATCTCACACTCTTTTGGGTTTATTTGATAATGTTGTAGATTATGATGATGAATATCTTACATCAGTGGAAGTCCATCTAGCAACTCCTCAAGCATCACGTCCTCAAACTCCTTCAATAAAGGTCAAACAACTTCTGACACCAAATGGAGTGCATCTAAAATAGGGAGGACCTATTTCACCACCAATACATATAACCCCTTTGACCTTTTGATAATGATCAACATTTAACATTCCAACTTAATAATAATAAGGAAATTCCACCGCTTTACTTTGGAAGCTTTAGTTGGGAATTCTTTCGTTATGAGTTAAGTAAAAAAAATTCCACCTTTATCTAACTTGTACACATTCTTCCATCCATCATTCTGAGCAGTAATAGAAAACTACAAAGGCCTTCCCAAAAACAAGTGACAAGCATCTATATCTACAATCAAAATAAATCTTATCTCCATATTGACCAATAAAAAGGGGTACCTTACAAAGTACTCAGTCAGCCAAAGCTTATCTGTCGATTAAATATACTAAGTGTTGGTATAGATTGTATTAAGACATGGCATTATTTTTATTCAGTCAATATTTTCTTATTTAAAAGAGTATGTCTTGCTTACTGTAATGAGTGATGATGTTTTTTATACTAATTATGGTATTGAAAAAAATAGAGTATTAGAACAATTTGTATTAAGGCGAGATATGATTTTTACTCAGAGATGGTATTCTCATTTTGAAGACCATATAAAGAGCTAGTTGAGTACTCCATATTTAAAAGTGTACATTTTCCTTATTTATAATGAATTATGGTATTGTTTTATTTAAACATGATATTAAATAGATAAAGTACAAAAATAATTTGTATTGAGAAAAGGTACCATTTGTACTAGAAAAATGAAATACATGTAGTACTAAAATACCTTGTATTAAGGTAATATGTGGTTTGTACTCAAAGATGGTATTCTTATTTTTCATTTCTTATTCCAAATACGTGGTAGTAGTATAATTTGTATCAAGACATGGTATAATTGCAATTCAGTCAATATTTTTTCATTTGAAGGTGTGTATCATTCTTTTTGGTAATGAATGATGATATTTTTAAATATAAATGTTGTATTGGATAAATAGATTTCCAATGCAATAACCTTAAAGGGTTTCACGGACGGAAAACAGATCTTCTGTTTCGTATATCTGTTCCCTATGTTCCTAAACTCCTTTCATCCAGTCATTGCAACCAAAAAAAAAAAAATGGATAGATGAGATGGGTTGAAAATAGGGGAACAAAATAGGGGAACATACCCTCCCCAATGGAATGTTAAGGAACAGGAATATATAGAGATACTTTACTATTTGAGAAAAGTAAAATGACTAACAAATGAAATTTATCTCATGTCAAGCTTTCGATCCATCTTCTTTTCAAATCTCAATCTTAATATTACCTTACATTATATTCATGTGAGCAGCAAATTCATGAAATAAAGCAAAACCAAAAGTTGTTTTAAGCTCTTCTCTACCTTGTGTTTCCCTTTATCTTAATAATTACTGCTATGGCATGCGGGAAGTATTAATTTCAGGTGCCGTAGGCAGCAAAGGCAACACTGCCATTTCCTCGGATGCTGTCCCTGCTCTAAAAGCGGCGGTAGCAGCTGGATTTGGGCCTGATTCTGGACCATCTATGGCGGGTTTTATTACTGTGATGAATAGGACATTGTAGAAAATGGTGAATAGGAAGAGAGCTATAGTCCAATTTAGCAGGAAAGAGTCTGGACCTCGGGCTACTGCTTCTTCTTCAGTTGATTCATCTCTTGTAAGTTTAATATCTGAAGCTACAAATTTCAATTGAACAAAACATTTTACTTGAGGCCAACATTCATTAAAGATCGGGAATTGCCACCTAATGCATGTAACCTGTAGCTAGAGTTCAGCTCAAAATGAAGGATATATGATTATCAAACCATCTCATTCATCAAGTTGCAGATTAATTGTCAATGAAAGAGTTTTTCAGAAGCAAATGCACATCGTCTTGGTGCATAAAATTAGGCATAGAGATGGGTAGATAAATCTGTGAAATTCTACCAATGTTCTTAGGAACCAGCCAAACTCTTGGTCCTATATGAGAAAATGAACGGCAACATTGTTTGATGATGATAAAACATGAATCTCGTGTTAGTTAGCGGTAGCACCCTCAACAACAGAAATTAACTCATCTGAGACCTGCCCAGATACAAATAGAGAGAAAGAGAGTACCTTTTATCTTGGGAGTGCTAACTTGCTTATTAGAGAGGTTTTGTATCTGTTGGTCAAGTTCTTTAAGGGCCTCTTTGGCCTGATCTGGGTCTACCTCATACTTGTGTGAGCCTGTCTCCATTGCATGAACAATACAGGGAGAAAATGAAGAAGATTCCTTAGTGTTGGTTTTCCTAGAAACACGGCCATCCACATGACAAGCTAGCCCAAGAGAAACAGACGAAGATGGGTGCAACTTGGTGGAGATAATGAATGAGAGATTTGGAAGTGACAACGTTCGGTTATTGTAGAGTGACAGGCAACGAAGAGAAAGCATTTGAAAATGGAGGAGAGGGACATGAAACTACATCCACTTTTTGCTTATCAACAACAACCAATTTCTGTTTGTTTGGTGGCTGGAACGAAAGTCAGTAAACTAGTTTTGGATATTCATACGTATTTCTTTCTTCCAGAATCTGTGGATACACAACACTTGGATGTCATATCATCTCTATCTGTTCAATCCAATGTTATATACAAACAAATAACTAAAGCATAATTAATTATTGAAATTACTTCTGTTTTAAAAAATTCAGACTTTTACTCAGCGATATCAATACCAGACGGTTACTTGATTTGTTTTTCGAATGATTACACCGGTACAAAGTAATATTGAATACCGTTTTTGCAATTTTTTAAATTTATAAAATAGTACTTAAATGTTTAAAATTATAAAATAGTTTATTATTATATTTTACTATATATTTTATAATTTTATATCAATCATATCTCAAAAATTATAATAATAAAAATTTAAAATTACAATAATTTATTTATTTTTATTAACATTAATTTTCAAATATTTAAAATATAAATAATAGTCACAATCAATATAAAAAATTACTTAATCATCATATAAATATAAAATTAAGAACAATATAAAACATTTAAAGTATTACAATTTTATCATGTAATAAATAATAATTACATCAAAATATCATATAAAAAGAATAATAAATATCCTTAACTCTAACCACAACAATTTACAACAAGAGTTTGTAATAGATGGGATTGAACAACGCGCAGAAAATGGAGGAGAAGGAGACGCGCAGAGAACTCTCTGGATGTTTTCTATTTTCTCAAACACTTCAGTCACACACCTAAGGAAAGAATACTCTAGAATATGGGCCTAATGGATCATGGGTACACTAACACCCAAACCCATACTGAATACACATTTCCCTTTTGGACCAACTCTGGATCCTTCTTTTTATGCCTATAAATGTAAACGCTGCATCATCAATAAAGTGGTTGAATGAAATGCTTTTCACTTCGTTTACAGTGTAACTTTATCAGTTTGTAATGAGAAAACAATCAACTAAAAGTAAAACCTGAAACAAAAACAAAAACAATTATATTGTACATATAGAGTTTAACATATACATCAAATATAAATAAAATTAAAAGAAGAGGAGAAATAAAAACTTGAAACTTCATTCAATTAGATACGGGATACCCGTTATAATTATATTGACCCCAATTCTCATTTGGTACAAAATCCTCATCATTGAGAGGAGCCTCATCACCACCATCATTCAAATTCATTGATCAAATGATATGTCAATACTTTCTCATCTAAGATTATTAAGTGTGAGCATTCGGCCTGGCCCGGCCCGAATTAATTCGGGTAATAAAAATGTTAAAATACTGTAAATCGGGCCGGGCCAAATATTACCCGAAATATTTTCGGTTTGGGACGGGTAACTCCGAAAAAATATCGGGTTACCCAATTACCCGAATTAGGGATTAGGGTCCATTTCGGTTTTTGTCATTTAACTCTTCTCTCATTACCGAATTAGGGATTAGGGTCCACTTTTACCTTTTCTCCCAAATCAAATCGCAGAACGTCTCGTTTCCTTCTTGTAACATCTGTTCTTCGTCGTTCTCTGCCTTGCTTCTTGTTCTTCTTTGTCATATCATCTCCTTCAGAAAGCGTGGAAGGATAGTGAATAGTGTTAGTTCTGAGTTGTTGCCTCTAAGAATCTCAATCTCACCTTCTTATAACCCTGTTTCTGTGGGTGTTTGGACTTACCCATCCAAATTCGTCTACACACAGTCTATTTTCAGGTAACAAGACAAAATAAAGTTTATCTTTCATCTGATATTCTAGCAAAACCCCCACCATCATTTTCGCTTGACTTTTCTCTAGAGTATAAAATTTTCGTTCAACTAAGCCATTAAAAGTAAGAAAAGCTCCAACTTTTTTTCTCATCTTTTTCTTCTATGATGTTGCAGTGTACCATTTTAACTTTTAAGGCCCTTATGATATACGATCTGTTTAGGGGTATTTTTTGGCCAGACCTTCACATCTTCTCTTCCTTTGTCGTGGTTTCCACCGGATTACTGCTAACCTACCCCATTTGAAGTGGAGATATCTTTGCAAAGTTGTGTTTCTCTACTGGGTCTATTAAAACGATACCAAGGTAGATTCCTCATACTCCTCTCTTAACCTTTTTACCTTTTATATTTCCAATACAAAATCAGGGGGAAAGGGTGAGTTGATCTCTCTCTACTAGAGCATTAAAGCAATTGAAGTCTGAAAGCCTCGGTCTCTCCCTTCCTCTTTTTTGTAGACAGAAGCATGAGTTTAATATTTATCATGAATAGTCAATTTTGTTTCATTTAAGAGGTAAACAGAAACTGGCAATTTAATACGAGAATAAGCTTATTATCCAAATGAGTTATCCTAAAGCTCTGTAGAATTGATTATATTTTGAATGGAATGGAAGTGATAGGACTAACAGAAGTAAAAGGCCAGGATCTGCAATTTGTACCATACTTTGATCGAAACCAGCTATCGCTTTGATGTTAATACACTCTGGAAATGGAAACTGGTAAGCATTCACATGTGGAACTTTGCAATATGGCTGAAGGTAACTATAAAAGTTCCTAGGTCTTTTGTTCCAAACCAAAGAAAATTTCGGGAAATTTCGGGTAAGTTCGGGCCGGGTAAATTCGGGTAATTGAAATTTTGTGTTCGGGCCGGGTAAGTTCGCGTAATTGAAAATTCAGATTCGGGCTGGGTAAGATGGAAATTTTTTTGCGTAATTTGGGCTTTACCCGAACAGTGCAAATTTGGCCCGATTAGAAATTTTAGGTAATTTGGGCTTTACCCGAACAGTGCAAATTTGGCCCGATTAGCTCGAATGCTCACCCCTAAAGATTATCTTTCAAGCCACTCTCATTTATTAAACCCGGTTCCTCAAAAACTCAATCTTCCAAAAGATTGATATTATCAATGCTAATTAGATATACCGAACTAATTGTTCTATTAAGTATCCTAGTAAACAATAAAATTAAATTATTAGAAATTATAAGAAATTATATCTAACTTAATAATGATAATAACATATCTTTTTCAAAGTTTTAAATTGTATCGAACGAAAATCAAGTCATTCAATTTTTTGTTAACCAAACTTTTCCTTTTCTTGAAATTGATGAATTTAAGTGTACTCCAATTCTTTTCACATCTTGTTGCACTCACACATTGACTTATAATTGAATTGCAAACTTTTACAATTCTGAAAAATCACTTCCGAATTGGTTCTACCAAGAAATTATAAATCTTAAAGATAACAAAAGTAGCGTTATAAATACAATAAAGTGATAATTAATTTTCAACATGTAAAATAATGAAAAAATATATAATTGTATTAAGTTTTGTTCTTTGTTAAATATCAATTGGCAACCCAAAATCTCAAAAGACTCCTAATAAATCTCCATTTGTGAGCTTAGGAGATCTTGCTTCATCTAATGGGCAACAATTGTTGTAATAGTTAGTAGCGTTCTCCTATTAACTTCAGTTTTCTTTGAAGAAGCTGGTCTGAAATAGACACTAGGATTCAAAAATTTCCTAGTTGTAAACAATAAGGAGTAAAGTTGTCTTTGTCATCTCTTATTGATGACTGCAAGATAAGGTGTATACAAAGAAGACTTATTTTTCATATTGGCCTAAATTGCTTCCTTCGCTCTCTCCAAGGTATCATAAAAAAACTCATTGTTGCCTTTTCATCACTATCACCCAAATGAAACACCCTCACTAAAAGCTTACAAACTTGGATGACAAATTGACATTGGGACCAAATTTTAGTATCTTTAAGTATAATTCTGGAAACATCCAATCCAACATTAGACCTAGCATGCTGATATGCAACTCACTTATTACTTGTAAACATTTGTGTCAATTCTTTCTTTATCATAATAAAACACTAAAGTGATAAGAAATTTGTTACAAATCTTGTAACAGTAGGACAACAAAAATTCCTATCATTGGTAAAATCCTTTCCCATTAAATTCAAGATCCATCGCGATTATAACTTGGTCACCTTTTTTGCTTTCTGCATAGTCTCATCAATAATAGAAAAATACCTAGTATTCCCTATATTTTTCAATATTAAGTCAATGCAATGTACAACATAAGGACTTCAAAAAAAAAGAATTATACTTGCTTTGTAATCTTATTCCCGCTGGTTTATGAGTGAAATCATTGTCAGTAATGAACTGAACAATATTTTTTGACGCTACTTCATTCACAACTTCATTGAACATTTAAAGTAAATTATCAGCATTCCTAATAAGGGCAAATGCATCAATAGGCTTAAAAAAACATTAAGCCCTTTACAGAATAAACAATAAATTTAATAAGAGGTTTATGTCTCCTATTTGTTCAACCATCACACATGATTGAACCTATAAGTAACTTAAGTCATTCTTCTTTCTTCAAAATAACTTATAATTTCATAAATAAAGTTAATAAAAAGTTTACCTCTTCAGTTATCAATAGAAGAAGCTTTATATCCCAAACCATAAGAGACTATAACATTTACCATAAGCTAATAATAATAAGATTGGGAACCATTTAATATCTCCTTTATGTCTTTCTTATATTGATACTCTTTACGCAAAGTCTTTATTTGTCATTTTACATTATGACTCACTTTTTTACAAGGTTCACAATTTCTTTAACCCTATCTAAATGCTTCAAATTTCTTTAACCCTATCTAAATGCTTCTTTAATCTGATGATTCCTCCACCTTTCAAATGCTTGATACAAAATAAGAAAATAGTATAGTTCTTCATACTAAGAACCAATGCAGTATGAGTCTACGCTGGATTATTATATCTTCCTAAAGCGATTGAACTATCAGGAGTACTTGAACTTCTTTTCATTTATCTATAAAAATAAACAAAGACATATATCAAAATAAAGAGCACACAATTTCATTATCAACTATTATCACAAAATATGTTTTGTTTAACTCAAAAGTCCAAACTAACACAATTACATAATACATATATACATCTTATATGATATAACTCATTTTGTATGATTACATCATATACAATTCAATTTCATCCAACACAATTTACCAATAAGTCAAAAACCAACAATTCAAGTATTCAACATATATAATTACACAATACACATGTCCATCTTACATAATATAACTTTGTATGCTTACATCATACATAATTCAATTTCACCCAACATAATTCACCAATTAGATAAAAACCAACTATTTAGCTATTCAACATACATAATTACAAAATATACTTGTCTATCTTATATCATATAACTCATTTTGTATGATTGCATAATACAAAATTCAACTTCATTTAACACAATTTACCAATAACTTCAAATATTCAACATACACAATTACACAGTACACGTGCTCATCTTATATAATATAACGCATTTTATATGATTGCATCATACACAATCCAATTTCATCTAACACAATTCACCAATAACTTCAAATATTCAACATACATAGTTAAACAATACTCATGTCCATCTCATAAAATATAACTCATTTTGTATGATTACATCATACACAATTCAATTTCATCTAACACCATTCACCAATAAGTCAAAAACCAACAATCCAAGTATTCAATATACACAATTACACAATACATTTATACATCTTATATAATATAACTAATTTTGTAAGATTACATCAGAGACAATTCAATTTCATTCAACATGATTCACCAATAAGTAAAAAACCAACAATTGAAATATTCAACATACACAATTACACAATACACTTATACATCTTAAATAATATAAGCCATTTTGTATGATTACATCATTCACAATTCAATTTCATCCAATAAAATTCACCAATAAGTCAAAAACTAACAATTCAAGTATTCAACATACAAAATTCAACTTCATTTAACACAATTTACCAATAACTTCAAATATTCAACATACACAATTACACAATACACATGCTCATCTTATATAATATAACTCATTTTGTATGATTACATCATACACAATCCAATTTCATCTAACAAATTCACCATTAACTTCAAATATTCAACATACATAGTTAAACAATACTCATCTCCATCTCATAAAATATAACTCATTTTGTATGATTACGTCATACACAATTCAATTTCATCTAACAAAATTCACCAATAAGTCAAAAACCAACAATTCAAGTATTCAATATGCACAATTACACAATACATTTATACATCTTATATAATATAACTAATTTTCTAAGATTACATCATATACAGTTCAATTTCATCCAACATGATTCACCAATAAGTCAAAAACTAACAATTCAAGTATTCAACATACCCAATTACACAATACACTTATACATCTTATATAATATAACCCATTTTGTATGATTATATTATTCACAATTCAATTTCATCCAACACAATTCACTAATAAGTCAAAAACTAACAATTCAGGTATCCAACATACACAATTACACAATACACGTATACATATGATATAATATAACTCATTTTATATGATTACATCATTCAACCATAAACTAAAGACGTGCATTGACAACTATAGCATATTCAACTTCAACTATAACTTGTAACTATAAGTTTACAACTTACTTTATGTAATCTCATAATTCAACTATAAACTAATATATTTTGTTTACTTATACAACTCAATTTATAATGCCTATAATTAGTTTGTTTTCTTAACTAATTTTAATCAATATTGATACTAAAAATCCTAGTTTCTAACTTTGACTTAGCAATCTTTCATTTACCAATTTTAATCAACATTCTAATTTTTTACTCAAAATTTTCAATGCATTAATTTTCTTTATAAATTGACAATGTCTAAATTATATTAAAATTCAACCAACTCACACAAACAATTTTAAATTTCAAATTCAAAATTTCCAATCCATTAATTTCCTTTATAAATTGACAATGCCTAAATTACATTGAAATTGAACCAACTCACACAAACAATTCCAATTTTCAAATTCAAATTTCCAATCCATTAATTTTCTTCATAAATTGACAATGCCTAAATTACATTAAAATTGAACCAACTTACACAATCAATTCAAAGAATTCCAGCAATTCCATGTTTCCAAAAATTCCAACCATAACAAAGCATACATACAAAACAATTCATCATATTTTTTTGTACTCTACACTCTACATGCATTGGACATGATAGTGGACGGTTGGAAGCGGTGGCTGGAGAGCAGTGGTGGTCGTTGGTGGCATGGTGCAGTAAGGAGGGTGGATGGAGACATCGCAGAAGTGTGTGACTGTGAGTAAGAAAGGAAATATGAGAGCTGCTAGAGAGGACAGTCGCTAAGTAGAGAGAGGACAGTCGCCTCCAGAGAGGAGAACAGAGATAGAGAGTGATAGTGTGAGAGGGACATGTAGTAGAAGCAGTCGGGGTATCAAGTAAGTTAAATATTTTGATTTTTACAAAATGGTCCCCTATTTTTCAAAGTTTACGACACTAGTCGATACTAGGTTGTACCATGAAAAATTACTATACTATAACAGTATAGAAACCAACCATTATCGATCGGTTGATAGTGTTTAATTGATTATTTAATTATTTCATAACACTTAACGATTGAGGATATGAAATTGCTTAAGATACTCACTTTGACTCATATGCGATTTTAGGTACAATTTGGAAGAAAAGAAGTTAAAGTGAGTCAAAAGTACAATATTTGGGTCATTTTTTGAAGATTAATATTCACTTGTCTTCATGAAGCAAGAAGAAGAAAATTAAAAGATAAGAAAAATGGAACAAAAAGAAGAAGAATCATAGAAAGCATGCAGCACGTGTATGTTTTTGCCATGCAAAAACATCAATTTAATGGAGGAATAAAACGGTAGTAGTCCATGAAGAAAACGCCAGCATTTGGTCAAGCAAGGAAAACGTTGAAACGACGATGCAACAGGTGGACAACCAACCAAGTAAAACAACGGCGCAGGAAGATAGCAAAGGAACAAAATGTAGATGATGTCTGCGTTTCAAGTAGACGTACTATGTAAACGCATACAAACCGTGGTATGGATGTGCTTTTTGCTTAAAACACATAGTAGTAGATGAGGGCAAGAAAACACTGTAGATGGACCAACATAGTAATTCAAAAAAATAGAGAGAACAGTAGTAAGAAAGAGAGAGGTGTAGTAGCGAGGAGAATAGGAGGGTTTCAGTAGGGGTTATTTGATAAGGGCTGAAGCATTTTTCCGGGAGAGACCTATGGAGGGCTAGACATCTCGACATCGATTTGGAGGTGGCATCGACGCTGCCACCCGGTTAAGCATTCCTTTCATATTTTTGTTGTTTCTTTCTCTCTTATTGAATTGATTGTGTATGAATGATCATATTATCATTATTATTCGGTTATTTGTGTATAAACCTATTGGGTATTGTAAAAAGATGATTTTAATGCATTCATTGAATCGTTTATTTACAAACCCATTGCTAGAATTTCGAAATAATTCCTAATTGTTATGTTAAAATTCATGTGTAGCAACTAATGATTTGTAATCATTCGGGATAACATGACCTAGGTTAAATGATACTTTCTTTGCTTGGACATTTGCAAAGCTGCATCCACTCTGGCAGACACTTCTCTCATTTTTTGGCCTATTTTAACTACAACAATTTATTTGTTTCCTGTATATCCCCATCAGTGTAAATTAATAATTCTGTACTCATGTGCTGAGGTTCTTCTGCTTATTTGATCCCTGCTCTTAGGTGAGGAAAGCATTGCTAGTTTCGTAATTACTGATGAGCCTGTATCTCATTCCCTAGATAAAGTTGGCTACTTTGTGATTGATGAATTATTAGCATCACATACTCGTAAATAGCTCTACAAATATTTTTGAAATTGCTAATTGGAAATTAGCATTCTCGCTCTATTAATTGATGTTTGTCCTGTCATTTTGTGCATTCGACTTCCTTTTTTTAAGGCAACTTTGAATGGGTGGCCAGGAAAGGAGTTTGAACAATGAAGAATTTATAGGAGCTTGATATATGATCAAGTTCCAATGTCATTGCATAAATTGTCATACAGGCCTGAAAAATTAGAGACTAACTGATATATTTTGTTTTATAAAGAGCCTTGCTATAGAACCCCACTTCTATAAGGCATATTCTCAAACAAATCAACAGTATTCGAGAATAGACTCTATAAGGGTGGTGTACTAAGACAGTCAATCAATCATAAATATTAAAACTTTTCATGCATCACATGCATATTTTGAAAAACTAATAATCAACTTCGGCCCATTTTATTCATAAACATCTTCAATCACATTTATTATTACACTCATTGATCATTTTCATTTACAAACATTTCCCAATTTGGAAAGTCATTACAAAACAGAATTATTCAGATACAAGTGTTACAATAATTGCGAAATACATATTTTGATACAAAATAATGAACCTAATAATTGTGGTTAGACTCTAGTCATTCTAACTGGGTATACTCTGAACCTAAAAGACAACATTGCAAAATTTGGGTGAGTTTTGCGAATTCAGTAAGAGGACCATCCTTGATGGCTCACTCATATCATATAACACAAATAGTTCATAGTTCATATTCAATTCGTAGATAAATATCAACACATATAGCACATTACTTCATTAATTCATCATATGGCATCAAATACACTTTATTCACTTATTTCATATATCACATTCGGAACAATTCGAATAGTACAATTTAGTCATTTAAACATACATATAAATTATATATTCACTGCTTATAAGACTCACTTTCCTTTATTAATTTGTTGTGATCGAGTTTCTTTTTACTGCCCCATATCCCTTGTGGATACTAGGCTTGTTTCAGATATTGTCCCATATCCCTTCATAGATACCAGGTACATTAACAATTGAGCCAGAGGCTCTTACAATATTTTGAGCTTTAAGTTCTTTTTTGGTGGCTAATCTGGTCACAATAGCCTTTATGTTGTCATGCATTCATGTAATTAAATGCATCACATTCACATATATTCTATTAGTCACTCAATTTCAGTTTCACATTCAAATTCACATTTATCATTGGACCTTAATCCGACATTCAATAATAATGATGAGTATCACTTATTCATTTAAATTCACGTTCAACGAGCACTTCCATTGATCTATACATGTATCAAACTCCTCAAACATTTATTATGAATCAACACATTCGCATCAGTCATATCAATAGTAATTCAATATTGAAATTTAAAACAAAACAAACAATGAAAATGAGACCATCTAGGTCGACTTACAGTACACTCCAGTTTAGCATTTGCTTCCATTATCCGGAACGTCTGAATGCTGACTTTCAACCCTATGTATCAACATCATGCAATACGCACATTATTAATTGCACAATCATGTAAACATTCAATTGTACACAAATGTATAGGTGTAATGTATAATGCATTCTTAATTTGACTATTCCGGGTATGTTTCCTTAATCACGTCTCTTGATCATTCAAACCTTATCATTTGTATGTGTCTAGATTATTCTTAGGTTTAAACCTCAAGAACAGTTGGTTATTCTAATATCATAAATCAATTACTCGCCATTTCTTTTCTAGCATTATATGCTCTCATAATATCCAATTCTCATTCACCTTTACTTAACACATATTACTCAACTCTTTTGAATCACAACTACTATCATATGAACATCTTCATTCCCATTATACTCATGTCTATTGGTACTTTGATATTTCATTCACTAAGTTATAACCTCAATTATTACTTCATACATATCACACATTCAGTCACCTAATCCAAGCATCATTCCAACTTGCATGGCCATTTTGGCTAGGAAAATGAAGTATTTCGGCAATACATTCTTCTAAAAATATATTTCCATATGTCTTAAGTTTCTAATGACACCAATTTGATGCAGTTTGGTTTAGTATGCTACAAGTTATACACAAAATACTTTAGACTATTCTCACATCGTGACAACACACTGCACTCAACTTCAAGATAAATTGTGAAACTCTTAAAAACATAATTACAACTCCATTCCTTCAAGAAAATTGTATCCATATGTCTCTAGTTTATTATAAACTTAAAATCATCCCATTTGGATGTCTATAGATCAAGATATGGACAAATTATAGATGCCTGTTCAGTGAAAACACTCCATTTAACATATTCCAGCACACTTCATCATTTTTATCTGAAACTCATCAGTCAACCATTTACCAATCCTTTCCTAGTGAATTCAAATGACAATGAATTCTGGTAGAGAGGAAGGATAATGTGTGAGGAGCTTGTGGTCCAAATTTCAAGTCAATCAGAGGTTCAAAAAATAAGTTAAGGTCAAAAGAGTGAAGGGTGTTTAATATTGTCAAAAAGCAGTTTAAAGCACGATTATGCACTGCTTGTTGATTCCTCTTTGTCACGATCGTGCACTACTCGATGTTCCCTCTCTGTTACGATTGTGCACTACCTGATATTTCCTTTCTATCACGATCGTGTAACTCCCCTGATGTTCCCTCTCTGTCAAGCATGATCGTGCACTACCTAATGTTTCCTCTCTTCATTCCTACTTCCATTTCAGCTCAAATCTTTCACACAGAAATCAAGATCCATGCTTGATTATAAACACAAAAATAAAACATATTCTTATACACTTTCATCATTAATTTTCTGCACATATTATACTTCATTTTTCACCTTCATTTCATTCCTAACTATCAAATTTTTTTTCACTTATTCCTACACTATCTTTAATGATCATTCTAACTCAAATCATCTCAACAAAAACTTATGAAAAATTGATCATCATATTTAAAAGAATGACATGAATCTACCCACATTTCTCCTTCACGTTTCAGCATGTACCCATCCTCGTTTTATGATCATTTAACTCTTAACTATCATCAAAAACATGTTTCATTTAACAAATAATGAAGAGTAATGTTTTATACTCACTTGTTTAGTCCAAGATCTTCAAATCACTCTTAACTCTAACTTCTCCAGTATCATTCGATCATTAACATTCAAAGGTGGTAGGGTTGGGTCCTTAGTAAGAAATGAAGAAGACAACAAACCAATAATAGCAAATGAAAGGTGAAAGTAAGCTTCAACGTGGATGGGTGAGAAGTAAATATCGGGGATGAAGACAAATAAAGAAGATGAAGATGAGAGAAGCTAACGAAGAGAGGAGTAAATAGCAAGTGAAAGACCAAAATGAGAGTGGGTCTTTCACTTAGTAAAAATCATGGGTTAAGACACGTGTCACATGTCACTTTCTTATAGTCCTTTTTTGGTCTTTTAATTAGCTAGTCCATTTGTGTCCCAATTCTAATCCAATTGACTCCCAAATTTTAAATGACATAAGTCATTAAATCCTAATGTCATTCATCAAAATTTCTACTGCCATCTGACACTTATTTTTGCTACTATTCATCAATTGTCTCGCCATTTGGCATTTTTTCTAGTCCAAAAATACCTTTAATTCTAGAAAATTCTCAAATTTCTCCAAAAATTCTAATTCATTACTTATACACACCAACTCAAATTTTAAGACACATAATCCACAATTCACATTATAATCATATTAAATATCAATTATACCTGAAAAATGTCAAATAAGTGCATGTACAATCATCGAAATGTGTGCAAAACAATCAAATTCACACGTATGAATGCTACATTATGCATGAATATGAAAATTCATTTTTTTAATCTCTCATTGCTATTTCTCATTTACAGAGATCTAGGGTTCTAACCCTTAGTATAGAAACGGGATGTTACACTTGCTGTACAATTTCTTTGCACTCAATTCTCTTGCTTGTCTATGGCTTTTTCTTAGATTCAAATCGTCCAACTTCCTTTTTTGATTACTTTACATCTCTAAAGATGCTGGGTGCTATAAACAACAAAGGCAGGTCTAAACCTCACTGAAGCTCGTACCTGCTTATAAAACACGAATGTGATCACAGATAAGTTTTGGATATTCGTCATCTTGTATTTGTCATTTTTTTAATGTTCCTTCATTTGTACTTGTGTGTTCCCATTGAATCCTTGGCTGTTAGCTTTTGATGTCAATGTTATGTTGAACATTGTATTGTGAGGTTATTATTATTTTTGTCTTATTTGCAGTTGGAACTGCAATATTTGGTGATTTATATATATTTCTTGAAAAGTGTGTTTGGTTTTTCCCTAGAATTCTTGTTAAAGAACCCACATTATGAGAATTATTTCGTTTATGGCTAGAGAAAGATGAGGAGGAGCAACCCACAGTATTGCTTAGGCACTATGCTCCTGATGAAGCCGCTAGAGCTAGGCAAGTTCTCTATATATTTATTGGAGTTAGTAGTTGAGGAAACTACCTTTCATTTTTCGTGAGATTGAAGTACATTGGTAGGATCAGAAATGTGATAGTTGATAAATGTATGGAGTAATGGTTGATATTAGATTAATAAACTGAAAACAGAGAAAAGGAAGGTGTATTGTATTGATGATGAAAGGAAATAAAGATAATAGGTGACATCAGTAACATTCGAGAGGTTGCCTTCTCTCTTAAGACCACTCAATAACAAAAGATTCCCAATCATCCTCACATCTTTCCCCATTCCGATATTAATAACAGACTCACTAACAATAGAAAATAGACAACTCGCAGATAAGACAAAACAGCGTAACAACCTGCCACACATGACCAACATATTCTACTAACATTCTTTGACCAAATAACCAACATTCCCTGACCTCATATGAGCCCATTAATTCGAGTCAGCCCTTTTGTAGACATGACACTTCTTGTTGCATAGAAAAACTTAATTGGAGGCCTATTAGAAGTAAAGGTGGAAATTAGGAAACAATTCTTTTATCAGCGGTAGAGGTTAAGTGGCTTCAAAAGGAGGAAGATGCTTCCATAACACCAACACTTCTAATGCATATCTAGAATTTCTTGTGGTTCAAACAACCAGTCCATGTCAACAATTAGAATTGGCGAGAGAGGTTGCACCTATAAAGTATTTCTCAACACCTTTTTAAGTTTTGAGAAGTCAAAAATAGGATGTATTGTTGCTAAATCTGGAAGTGCAAGTTTATAGGCAACCTTCCCAATACGTTGTACCGCCCGATAGGCCCCAAAGTACCTTTGAGAAGGTTTTTCATTTGGATGCTTGGCTAAAGATTGTTGACGATAAGGACCTAGATTCAAGTACACCATCTCACTAACTGAAAACTCAACATCTCTACGGTGCTTATTAGCTGCCGTCTTCATCTTATTTTGAGCTACTACCAATTGGTCCTTCAGCTCATTCAACATTAAGTCTCTTGCAAGCAGCATTTTATCCAACGTAGAACTACTAGTATTGGAATAGGGATACCTGATCAGCGAGGGAGGATCTTTACTATATACCACCTTGAAGGGTGTGGTTCTGATAGAAGTATGGACAGAGGTGTACTAACAATGTTATGTCTAGGACAACCATCTATACCACTGTTTAGGCTGTTAACTTGCAAAATAGCGTAGATACCCCTCGAGACACCTATTTACCACTTAACTTTAACCATCGGTCTATGGATGATAAGTCATACTCTGCCATAACTGAGTGTGCTGCAACTTGAAAAGCTCAGTCCAGAAATTACTTAACAAAATATGGTCTCTATCAGTCACAATACTTCGTGGAAATCCATGTAATTTCACCACTTGTGTGATAAATTCATTCACAACCACTTTGGCAGTAAATAGATGCTTGAGAAGGATGAAATGAGCATACGTACTGAGTCGATCCACCACCACCAAAATCAAATAAAATCCATTGGATTTTGGAAAACTGTCCACAAAATCCATAGTTATGTCCTCCCATATGGCTTGAAGCAGACTAGTGGGGGAGAGGGTTTCATATTTATGTTGCTAGTAAACAAGACATTCAGTCACAAAACGCTTTATATCAGCTCGCATACCCTTGCAAAATATTTTGGAAGAAATTCTTTTGTAGGTGCGAAGATATCCACCATATCCTCCAATAGGCTATTATGGAACTCTTCTAAGAGCTTGGGAACGAAAGAGCACGTGTTAGGAATGGCCAATTGATCCTTGTAATATAGCATGTGGTGTTTAATAGATTGCAAGTGGCCAATTGACCCTTATAATAGGAATGGCCAATTGATCCTTGTAATAGGAATGGCCAATTGATCCCTATTTCCCATTCGGATCCTACTGTAAGAGGTGTTTAATAGATTGCAAGTAGGCATCTTGTTAAATCTCTACACGCAACTTGTCTCAATCAACCCAGGAAGGTACTGAAATGGCCCGCATTTTGACAAACAAGGGAAATTATAATAAAGCATTTGCAACTGTATTTTGCAAGCTTGGTTTATATTGCATTTCAAAATCAAATCCTATCAACTTGTTTAGCCAACGTTAATACTCACTAGCTACAACCCTTTGCTTAAGCAAATACCGAAGAGATTTTTGATAAGTTATAACAATGAAATGACTACCTAATAAATAGTGGCCCCATTTTTGGATTGCCATAACAATCGCCATAAGTTTGCGCTCACACACCGATTTGAAACGTGACCTTCCAACTAAAGCATGGCTAAAGAAAGCTATAGGTTGCCCTTTTTGGCTCAAAACAACACCCAACTCCACTCTTGAAGCATCCATTGCAATCAAAATTGTTTCCTCAAAATCTGGAAACACCATGATCGAAACATTTTTCAGTGCTACTTTCAGTTTTTAGACAGCAAGTGTGGCTTCTTCAGTCCATTCAAAAGGATCTTTCTTCAGTAAACTTGTCAATGGTGTTGTAAATTTCCTATAATCATCAACAAACTGCCAATAATACCTCATTAACCTTAGGAATCCCCTCAATTACTTTTGGTTTTTTGAAATTGGCCACTCATCAATAACTTTGACTTTTTCGGAGTCTGCGGACACTCCCTTCTTAGAAATCACTTGCCAAATATGCCAACTCCATTCACCCAAAGTAGCACTTTTGCAAGTTTGCAAATAATTGGTGCTTGAGAAGCTGAGACAAAATAACATGTTAATGCTCAATATGGTCACTCAGAGAAGCAATGTAAATCAGAATATCATCGAAGAAAACAAGCACATATTGCCAAAGTAAACCCTTGAAAATATTGATCATCAATGCCTGAAATGTCACCGACGCATTTGTTAACCCAAACGGCGTTAAAAGGAAATCAAAGTGACCATATGAATACGAAATGTTATTTTATACATATCCTCCAATCAAACTCGGATTTGTTGGTATTCGGACTTCAAGTTAAGTTTAGTAAAAAATCCCCATTCAGCTCATCAAGTAATTCGTCAATATTTGGGATTAGAAATCTATTTGAAACTGTCACTCGATTCAAGGCCCTATAATCCACACAAAATTAGTAACTCCCATCCTTTTTTCAAACCAACAATATCGGACTCTAAAACGAGCTCACACTTAGCTTAATTACTCATCCCTCTAGCATCTTAGTCATTAACTTCTCAATTTTGTTTTTTTTTTCTGAATATATGGATACCGATAAGGCCGCACATTGACAGGTTTTGAACCCTCCTTAAGCACTATCACATGTTCATGGCCTTTAAATGGGGGCATCTCTTTAGGTGCAACAAACACATCATTAAATTCGTCCAACAACTCTCTCAACATAGGCTCAACATTCTCTTGTCGTTCCTTTGTGGTTTCTAAGTGAAACAACTCCAACTTAACCCTTCTTTCTCCACCTGCAATTCTTTCACCATAGTTTTTAGAGAGACCATGGCTTTTGTCAAGCTAGGATCACCTTTCAAAGTAATTGATTGACTGCCCAATTCAAATGTCATCGTAAGCTTCTTCCAATCATCACGTGTTGGACCTCGAACTTTTCATAAAATATTAGAACTATTGAATGAGAAATTTTGGTGATTAGTCACGAGTTAAGAGCACGTGAATGAAAGTTCTTGAACTAAGAAATGATAGGCAAGAGTAAAGTAGGGAATAATGAAAGTGGATAGATTCATGATTTGTTATGGTGTTTTGGTGGATAAGAGATTTTGAAATAGGAAGAATTAAAGTGAATATATACATATGTGTATGCTCTGTTATTCGTGTTCTTGATTATTCATGGATTATGATTTCTTTATGGATGACATTGATCTGAAATGAAGTTAAGAATGAAGAGTGTATAGAGTAAAAAAAGGCAATCTTGGTATGAGTTATGTTAAGGAAAGATTCTGAAAGAAATTGGTAGATGATCTGAAAAATGTTCACTGAATATGCTTCAGTCTTTTAGCCATAACGTTTTCCCTAGTTGTCCAAATGAGATGATTCCTATTTAGATTAACCTAGAGATATACGGCTACATTTCGTATGAAGACATCAAATTTTAATTCTGTCTCTAAGAATCCCAAAATTTTTCATGAAGTTAAGAATTGGGTGCAGTGTTGGTGTATGAATGGAAAAATTTGTCTTTGAACTTTAAGGGCAAATTTGGGATTAATATAAATAGATTTGAGCAAAGTTGCCTTCTGGAAAGTCGTAGATCTTTCTTTTATCTTTCCAACGGTATATGGTATGAAAATTTTTGACATTTGACCTAAACGTTATGCCCCTTTTATTGTTCCTTCTCAGCTTTGCTTCCATCTCAAAAATGACGTCATCTTCGTCTTAGTATGACGTCAGCATCGTCTTAGTTTTGTTTCGTCTCAGTTTTGCTTCCATCTAAAAAATGATGTCATCTTCGTCTTTGTATGACATCAGCTTCCTCTTAGTTTTTCATCTTAGTATGACGTCATCTTCGTCTTAGTTTGACTTTTGCTTTGTCTTAGTTTGACCTTTTTACTTCCTTCTTCTGCCCCATTTTTGACCCTTTTAGAGGCCGAATCTCACTTTGAGTCTTTATGAAAGTTGTAGATCTTGAATTCCTCTTTCCAATCAGCTAAAGAACACCTCGATCCGATATCTGTAGGGAAAGTTACGATAATTTTCCCAACCTTGTATCATTTGATGATGTCACTTCGTCTCAAAAATGACATCATATCTTCTGATCCATTTTTGGCCCCTCAGATGAAAGAATTTGCCTTCCACTCTTCATAAGAGTTGTAGCTCTTGAAGTCTTCTTTCCAACCATCTAAAGAACACCTTAATCTGATATCTGTAGGAAAAGTTATGGCAATTTTCCAAACCTTGTTTCGTCTGATAACGTCACTTCGTCTCAAAAATGATGTCATATAGTCTGTTCTATTTTTGACCCCATATATGAAAGCATTTGCCTTGGACGTCTTCATAAGAGTTGTAGCTTTTGAAGTCTTCTTTCGAACTATCTAAAGAGCACCTCAATCAGAAATTTCTACTGAAAGTTATGGCTGTCTCCCCGAAATAGGTTCAGTATGATTGAGGTCAAAAATATGGTTGCTTCTTTTGACCATAACTTCTTCACTAGACCTCCAAATGACTTAATTCTTGAACCATTGGATTCGTAAGATCTTTATCTACATCTCCACCAAAAATTAAAGCTATCTTAAATGAAATAAGACAGATTAAGTGAAAAGAGTGGGACAGGTACAGTGAGTGTGTTCTTAAGTAGTATGAACTGGTGTTATTCCACTGAATATACTTCGGTAGTTTGATGATTTCTAAAGCTCTACTGATCCTAATGATATCGATTTTGTGAGGGATAGAACCCGGGACTATCATGAACATGCATTGTACATAATTCATTTTATACATGTGCATTATTAAATGCTTATGATGATGCAAATTATGATATTGTATGCATTATTTATTATAGAGAAGCAACAGGAACGTCAACTTCCAGATGTTGCCGGGTCTTCCAGGCATTAGCTTCGGGAGTAGCTTGTGAGTAACCTAGTTGGTTTCACTCAATAAATTGTTTGCTTTAGAGTATATTTTGAATAATGATGTTGATGTGGTTTAATCGTGCTGATTCCGGATGATGAAGGTCCGGTGATTTGGATGCATGAATGAGTGATTAAAGTGCTCCTTGTATGTGAACGAGACGAAATAAGTACTTCAAATTGTGCAAATTATGATTATGCTTATGAATGCAAAAAAATGTGCTCAACAGTTATGTTGAATGCCAGACTACGGTTCGATGATGAAAGTGGCCTAAAATGGGAATGTGCATCCATGTGTTTGACTGAGGTTATATTATGTGAAACATTCATTACATGAATGCATGAAAGATAAAGGAAGTTATGACCGAAGTTGCCAGGATAAAGAGTTTAAAGCTCAGAATGTGAATAGAGCCTTGGGCTCAAGTGCGACTATACCCGGTATCCACTAAGGGATATGGGACAATATACTACAAAGCTCGACATCCATGAAGGGATGAGCTGGTAAGAAGGCACTCGGTCATAATGACAATAATAAATGAAAGTGAGTCTCTCGTGCATTGCAAATTATAATTGATGTGTGTTTGTGTGAACAACGTGATATATTATGAATATGCAATGAGGTGAATAATATGCTACGTGTAATGATGTGATGCATGAATTGAGTGAACTATCGATGATGGTTACCTTATTGAGTTCGCAAAACTCACCAAAAATTGCAACATTATCTTTTCAGGACCGAGAGACAACTCTAGCTACTGAGAGGCTCTACCAGCCATGTAGATTGTGTCTTGACAAGAGAAGTGAAGAGTCATGGCTCAAAGGTCGGTCAGCTGGGAATTTTGGATGACTTAGATAGATTGTTATATTTTCCTCTTTCATGTAGTACTTATGTACTAGGTTATGTTGATGTACATGTATTTAAGGTTGAAAGATACAATGTGCATAACCGCGATTAAAGATATCTTCCTGTGACTTCTATTCAAATGTGTTTTGTTTGGGGATGAAAGGTAGTGATTGTGATTCTCCACAAAGTCAACGACTTGAAATTTCCCAATTTCCCAATTATTCACTTTCATTCTTGCCTCACAACCAAATCTTGTTTCTGCACGTGGGGCTCTTACATACAAATCTCTTTTGTCGGCCATCCGTTTACCTTCAGCACTATAAACAAAAAGCCTACAAATCAACTTACCATTTTTTTCTTTGTGACTTTTTCTTCTTCGAATTCCAAATCCCACATGCTTGGCATAAGTTGAATAACATTGATAAGCTTCTTCTTTTATGTCGAACTGCATGCCAATCTTCGGTACTAACTCTCTTCCAACCAAATATCTTTCGTTCATATGAAAACTCTCGTTCCGACAAGCAATATCATTGTTACGTTGCTCGTTATCACTTTCATAATTTAAACGGCAACATAGCGTCGATATACCTTCCATTTTCACACCTGTGTCATTAAAAAAGCAGCACCAATATTTTCACAATTAATTATTCAGACAATTAAAAACGACCTTATAAAACAACGTATGATGTTTGATTTTTTAGCCCATCCACGTGTTATGTCATTCCTATATCACAAATACCTATAAGAGATTTGATGCTAAGTTCTTTCCGTTTTACAAATGATATGTTTACTTTAACATTAACTACAACTTAATGCTTACTCTGTCAACTGTAAAACATTAACTATCAATGATGTCAACGTTAAAACATATAGCATAAAGACTCCCAAAAAAGTAGGAAAGCATTAAAATTCACACATACTTACGATTGTCATCAAGCATACATCACAACCAACTCAACCATCACATATTAAATACCACTAACTTGTAAAAATGTAGGTTGTTGGAACTATATTAATTACCATCACATACCTGAGAAGTAGATGAAAACTATAAAATAACTCTGTAAACACGCAGGTTGTTGGAGAAGATGGTGCCCTTTTTTACATCAACAATAATTAAGTTTCTTAAAATTATATTACCAAATAACTTCATTGGCGGGAATTGTTTGTACTAATTGCTTTGGAAAAGACAAGACTTTCTCATCGCATCAGTATTGTTCATTAATGCCTACAGAATTTATTAATATTCTATATGTTTATTCATTTTCGATCTAATTGCTTAATATAACGTAATCATAGACTTTTTTTCATTCCAGTTCAATAATAATAAGATTTACATAATACTAATAATAAGATTTAGATAATAATAATAATAATAAGATTTAGATAATAATAATTACATCGAGATAATAATAATAATAATAATAATAATAATAATAATAATAATAGTACTAATAATAATAATAATAATAGTAAGATTTAGATAATAATAGAAATTAATATAATGAAATTATGGATTAATAATCATATCGAATATAATAATATCAATAATAATAATAATAATAATAATAATTGTTATTATTATCATAAGATTTAGATAATAATAGAAATTAATATAATGAATTTATTAAATAATCATATCGAATATAATAATAATAATAATATATTTAACAAATACTGTACAAAAAATTTAATAATAAACAACAACAAAAATTTACATCAATAACAACTGCAAATAATAATACCGAATTTCATAATGTTGTGACTACTAGTAGACATTTTTAATTCAACTAATACATTTATTAATCATAAGTAATATACTAAAGTACAAACCTATGTAGGAAAATCCCGGGACGTACATCACATGTACAGCAGCGGAAACAAAAAAAATTTTGTCGCCGGGACCTTCCCGAAAGCCAGGATCCCGGTGTCGGTATGAAAACTCAAACCTGAATAGCCAATAGAGACTATCTCTAAAGGTATCCACGCAGAGATCAGAAAATCTAACCGAGTCAAACA
>JAOSBP010000204.1:15159966-15170805 GCA_027563825.1 Erythroxylum mucronatum
CATCTTAGAGATAACAAAATTCACAATCTTTAGGAAACGAAAACATGAAATTCTTATCTATATGAAACCCTCGAAATTAGATTTTTGCTTTTACTCTTAACGAAACTTCTTAAACGAATCGTGGATTCCACTCATGACCAAAGAGGACAATACTGATTTGTGTTGGATGTCGCGGTATAACCCGCAAACGCACGCCAGGGTATAACCCCCAAATACACGCCGCAGTATAACCTGCAAACACCGAAGGGTGGGGTGTGGGGTGTAGGGTCTAACAAACTTGCTACCAAATTTTGAATCGGTAACCTTTCTCTGATACCAATTGAAAAAAATCGAAGGAGTAGTTTCGCAAACTTTTCCATTTTACCGTGGACATCTCTAGCAGAAACAAAAATAAAAGCGATCAAAAGCGAAATAATAAAAAGCACCAAAAATTTGATAACGCAGTTCGGCACACCTTGCTTACGTCTACGGAGCCCTCACCCAGCTTAATCACTTTCATCTAAGTACAATAGATTTATCAAAGACTTTACTGAGTCGACACCACTCAACCCTTGATACTATCTCTCAGCCTAACTTCCTGTGAAAGAATTTCACACCCAATAACACGACCAACTCGTGTCAACCTCAACAGAGGATTTTCTCAATCAATCTTTTAACTAAAGAACAATAAGTAAATAACTTAAGTGATCAATCAACTAAGAACAAAACAATAATATACTTGAGATAAAAGAGAAGAACAACTTTCTGAAAGGTTCAACTCCACTGAAATAAATCCGAAAGTTGTTTGCGTACAATCAGTCCAACTGTGAGCCACTTCACAAGGATGACGGCCCAACGTGAGCAATCTCCACACGATCAATACAAAATCATGAATCATTCCAAAGAAATCAAAAGACCCAGCTGTGAGTTACTCCAAGCCATAGATACAAAGGTTTTCACACCCACATCCAGAACACACCCATTGACATTTCTAAATATGGAACACACGCACGACTTTTGATACAACCCATTATGTCATTGATTTTCTGCACTTGGCCACACCTTTTAAAAATTCCAACAATGTTATCCTATTGATTGTAAGACTCCCACGCAAGATGCACTTCTTTGCAAAGACTTCAGCATCCAAGCCACGTATCTCAGTTGATGAGCCAATAAAGTAAGTTGCGAATGCAACTCTAATTTAAAATTTAGTTCTACATTATCCCAAAAATCCATCATACCTCTTCTCAAGATACATATCTATTCAAGATAGGATTCTATAACATCTAGAACATTGTCCAAAATAGCTTTTTGAATCCAAGTTAAACAAGGATTATTGGTTAGCTATCATCATCTAATTAATATCTTATAGGTCCAATTAATAAAGAATGTTAAAACTAATTACTTAGATATATAACATATCCTAACAATCCTCACACCTTTTCCAATCCCACTATTAATAACAAACTTGATAACAATAGGAAATAGACAACTCAGCAGATAAGACAAAGCAGTGTAACAACCTGCCATACATGACCCACGTACTCTACCAACATTCCCTGACCAAATAACCAACATTCTCTGACCTCATACAAGCCCATTAATTCGAGCCAACCCTTTTGTAGCTATGATACTTCTTCTTTGCATAGTCAAACTTAATTGAAGGCTTAGCAGTAGCAAACCTATCATACATCTGTCAGTGGAACAAAAATTGTAGGGCGAATAGTGCATAGGGATATTTTGCACATATACATGTGCTGTATATTAGTACTCGTGTCATTCTTTTCATATTTTGTCTGGGGCAAGAACTTACATCATGTGAGATATCTTTCCCTTTTTCTCCTCTCATTTTTCTTTCTAAAACAACTTTTGATGCCCACAGCCATTGAAGTACCGATAAGTTTTATGCACACCATCTGTCTGAGTTGCCAACTCTATTCTTGGAGCTACCATTAGCGTGTGTATAACATGATTGATGATGTTCTTGAATGGTCTCCTAGGTTGGCACTGTCTGGGATAATGGAGAAACAACAAAACGTTGGCAACGCCACAGAGAGCAACGGCACTTTTGCTAATGGGACTAAAACAAGCAGAGAAACAATGCCTCCGACAGAAGAAATCGAACAACAGGCCAATGTACGAATTTGGAAACTTGGAAGATATTGATCAAGAACAGTATTAATAAAGTATATGATGGGTAGCAAACATATGTATACGCCACCTTTTCATCTGGTTTCTCATCTTTAAATTTTGAGCATATAACTGTGTAATCATACAAAAAAAAAATAATTCTCATTCGCCAGCATCGATAGGATCTGACAGAATAGAATACAATGCTAATGTAGAAATGTTTGTTATAGATTGGTTCATGTACTAAGCTCCTGTATGCACGCCACAAAATGCCATAGCCTATATACAACTAAATTGCTTTTGGTCAAGAAATTGCCTATCTCACCGACTAAGGTGCACTCGTAAATTCCATTAGTCCGTTGGGACTTGTAACATCTTCTTGCGTGCTTCCTGTTAAGGACTACGAGGGGAAAAAATGCGACTATTTTTCAGTTAAACCACTCTACCTTTCTACATAATCTCTATGAAATTAAACGAAGAACCACAAATAAGATAACGCAGAGTGGGAAATGACTTGCACTCGTTAATTGCCACACAAGGACGGCAAACTATCCAAACAAGGGAGTTTCTAAATCAAATTCTGCCTGTTTAAATGTATCCTCACACGATTCTACCCTTATGTTCATTTAGCACTTCTATATACAGAAAAAAAAGGCGAACTGTGGATAAAAGATGGGAACAGCGATGGCTCCACGCATTGGAACTTAGTAGACACAAGAGAACCAAGCAAACTCATTAGCCGTCACTGTCCCTCTATGCATCCAAGGTAGAAGCAAGAAAACACAGCCAAGAATGAATTGCCGCCTGACAACATATTGCCAAGTATGGGTTCACCAGAGACAATAGGATTCAACCATACTTGGGATGATTGAATCCTCTGTCTGGCATCCACTTATAACAAAGGGGTTCACTGGATGGTAAGAGACCTCTGTGAGGCCTGGTTAGCGGAGATGCTACCCCGTTCTTGGCCTGAACAATCTCCATCTTCGCCTTGTCCAACTGAATGTGAATGATATGTTGAGGTCTGCCTGCCATTGCGATTATGGTAAAGGCTGTCTTCACTTAGATAGTTGTGTGGTTCAAAAGTCGCACAATTTTGGTAGTTTCTACCTTCTTGCTGAACATTGAAGTAATTCCAAGTCCCAGCAGAGTCCGAGTGTAAGGGCTCAGACCCTGTTGAACTCCCAGACTGAGATGAAGGGGCTGGACCAGAACGATCTATCTTCCTATCAACATTCTGCTTAGAAGTATCAGTACTTGTTTTCTTTGCAAAACGTCCTCCAGTACCCCTCGCCCTTCTCATAGCATGCTGGTGTCGAGATTCGTGAAGATATGGCTGGAAAGAATGACAATAAGTAAACGTACATTTTACTATATTCACATGTCATCTAGCACTAAAGTAATGTCCTGTAAAACATATCCTATCTTTAACTGACCACAGCATAACCGATCATTTGTGCACTAATTACACTTCCAATATCTTCCAACACGAATATTCAAGTAATTAAGATGAGATTTTTAAAAAAATAACATAGCTTGAAATCACTACCTTTCTAACTTTAATCAGCTTCTTTTCCACCTCTGCTTTCGCCCGTGCTTGTCTTCTTCTTAGAATCCCTTGGTACTGTTTGGCATTAACATAAACAGGTTCCTGGGCCACCTCAAGGGGCAATGGCATTCTAGCATGAGGAACTCCAACGAGATGAGGATAACCCTGCTCATCAAATTTTTTAACCAGATAAACAACCAGAAACTATAAATGAAAGCAAAAGGCAAAAGGAAGTTTTCATATGCATATGCGTATCTATATATTTACTTATTGTCAAGTACCAGTAACTTCAATGATAAAGTACAGGAAACAAGAAATTAGCAGGTATACCATAGGCTGATGTCCATATGCTGCCATCATTTGCCCATAATAAGGATCCTGGTATGGATTTGTTGCACATGCCTGCAAAGAGTTCCAACAAAACTAGGAATCCCTTGCGTTGTCATGAAAGAATGAATTTGTTGATTCTACAACTAAGCAATCACAAGTCTACAAGTTAATCAATTATCAGAATCACATGCTACAAAGAGTTTTCTCTTTTTTTTTTCCTTTTTTTTTTGCGGACAGGAGGGCAAGAAGTGATAGTTGGGAGGAAGCACTTACAATAGAGTGACCAACAAGTTCAAATTGCGGAGGTTGTGTGATGGGGTCACCATGCATTGTAGCCACACTTAAAGAAGCATGCTGCAGGTTTCCGTGTTCTTGTACATGTTCCCAGCAGTTGTTAAAAAGTTAGACATTTTAGTAAACTTTTTGTAGGGGAAGATGAAGAAACTTTTGATAAAACATCAATATTTTCAAAGATGGTATAAAATGTCTTTGTAACATTGCACATCATTTCTAATGCATCCTACCAGTCTACCACTAAAACGTCAAGTGGGAAATCACAAACCAATAACTTGAACCATGTCTGTTTAAAATCATTCCAGTAACGGCAACAAACATAATTCAGCTATAAACCACAAGAAACTACGAGCACCAAACTACCTGATGAAGGCTGCTAAGTGTGCAGGATCCTAGAAATCATATAACAGTTGTGAACTGAACTCAGTTATAAATAGGTTTTGTCTACAAATAAGAACTAAAAGGAGTCTGAAGGAATGAAGAACATATATCAAAAAATTGTCATTTCAAGACCTATGCAAGCATCAGATAGTTAAGAAGTACCAGATCTTGAAGATGCAGTGTTTTGTGATTCCTTTGCCGCATCATCATGTTCCTCATTCTGTCTACCATTAGACAAGGATTGATCCCCATTCGACTCTGAATCGTTTGGATGCTCTGGTGAGGATAAACCAGATACATTCCCTCGAGCAACAGTTAGAGATATAGCATTGCAACCAATACCCCGCCACCAGGGCTCAGAATGAACTTCACAAGGTCGAACAGCATCTCGATCCAGTTCTAATCGATTTGCACTATTGGACTTTGATTGCATGCTTTCTAATTGTTTCATGCAACTATAGATTTCTGCCATAAATAAAAATTCTGATCAGAGTTAACCAAGAGAGGTCAACAGAAATTTTGAAATCAAAGAGGTAGGGAAGAGGTGGGAGAGCACTGGTAAATGCAATGAAAATTACATGCAACATTTGAAGCGCTAAATATTTTATCACACATAGAACATATTCATTGGTCCATAAATAAAAATTTTCCATGTTACTGATGTCACCAATCAACTGGAATCCACCTGAAGAAATAAGTAAACTTTTACATCGGTGAGATAAACCAACAGCATCTTATAATCAAGGTTCATCTACAAAGCTTTAACATATTGCCTAGGGTGTTATCCGTCATCACCCTAATCTGCAAAGCACATAATTTTATGAAGCATTCTTCCACAGTTCCACCTACATCTCCTATCCTCGTAATGAAACTTTTGTCTACTAAACACCTCTTTCCCATGTTTTCATAAAGGACGAATCAAAGAACCACCCTACGAAAACAATCATATAAGACCAATTATTTCAGTAAGGAAAAAAGCATTCCTAATCACAAATCAAACTTCTCCCAAGAGTTAACTATCATGTTTGACTTTTTTTTTTTTTGCCCTAAAATGAACTCAGACAACAAATTCAGACTCCTCTCCAAGACCCCAATCTGCAAGTCTACTTTGCTTTAATTCTAGTTTAGTTTACTGTTCCCAGAATAGTTGACTTATCATTCTTGAGGACAAAAGCAACACTAGCTCGCCTCGCCTGCAGATTTCAATAACAAAGAGAATAAAGTCGAGTGCCACAGGCACCCAAAAGTAGAAAGCGGGTGAGTTTAAAAATTATAGCTTTCCAACCCACAAGTCAATATCCAAAGGAATTTCTCTCACTACCTCACTTCCAACCTAAATCAAATTTTCTTGGCAAGCAAGCAGACACTTAAAGAACCAAACCCATCATCATTATAATATCTACGTATCAAATTCTTTTCCAAATTCAACCCCATAAAGCCCCTCCAAGCCCACAAGACCACAAGCCCTTTATCCCTCAAAAGCACTAAATCACCCACCCCAGACACGCACACACACACATAGAAAGACAGAACCCAATCAAGGAAACAACCACGACGGCCAGAGAACTTAACAAGAATCACATAATTCTGAAAAATAACAAAACTCGACCTAAATTCTCAAAAAAGAAAAAAACCAACTCGACACATGAGCATCAAAATTAAAGGGCAAACGCTGATTATCCAATAAAAAAATGAGAGAAAACGACACTTACAGTTGAAAAAGAGTTAGGGGTAGGCAGGGGACAAAACCCTAGATTTTGGGGTTAGACAATTAATCGGGAACAGAAGAGAGAGATTGAAGGGAGTCAATAGACAGATAGGGTGTGTGGGAGAGCAAAATTGGAACTGAGACGAAGATGAAGGGAAAAAAAAAGGAAACTCAAGTCAAGTGTTGAGACTTGAGAGAGAGAGATTCAGCGGCTGGAAGGTAATATGATATGTTGTTAGCCGGTAGATGTTCCACGTAGGTAACTTTGTTGGGACACGTGGTGATGGTCCTCACTGCCTAATTGCTGGCCCGGTTTTTGGCTTCTTTTTCTCCTCTGTTTCTTAAGACAACCAAACAGAATTAACAATACATGATGCTTCCCGCCGGAGAACATATTTTTTTGTTAATTAAAAAAAATCTCTAATTTTTGTTCAATTTTATAATAATAATTCAAACTTAAAAAAATAGTAATTAAATACTTAACATTTTAATTCTAGTCTAATGTTAGTATCTTCATACCTAATTAAACAACGCCTTTTAATAAACATCATAAAAAATTAGGACAACTAATAAAGATTAAAGAAACTATATCATTTAATCACTTAACTAAAACTAATGAGATCCCAAAATCAAAGAACACAGTCCTTTATTCTCGCGACACCCCAAGCTACTATGTTCACTCTCGCATCGCGACGCACCAACAAGAAGCTCAGTTTGTTCTCGCTGAATCCTTAAATCAAACTCGCTCAACAGATTCTCCTCGCACCAGCATAGTAGCTTCTCTTCACACCAGCATAGCAGCTTCGCTTCGCAAGACAGATTCTTCTTGCACCAGCAGAGCAACTTCTATTCGCGCTAGCTTAACATCTTGTCTTCGGATGACAACGTTCTCACACCAAAAAGTGTTTCATTTCACATCATTTCTGATTTCATTTTGCTTGTGCACTGACTGTATATGATGGTGGAAAATTGAAGAGAACTTCTCATGGCCCATTAGAGACACAACATATGAAGCTGGTGGGGTTCTATAACGCTGCGTATGGTTATTGTCTCCAGTAGCTGGAGACGGAACGGAACAAAAACTGAGAACAGTGAGGTGTTTGGTTATGGTGGACAGAACAGAAAATACTGTCTCCGTCTCGAAGACAGAATGTGTTTAGTTGCAAGGGACAGAACGAAAAAATAGTGCAAATGACGATTATGCCCCTGGTCTTTAATATGATTAGAAATATGTAATTCATTTATACTTTTATTATGAATGATTTGTATTAGTTAAAAAATTAACAAATAATAATAACAACTTCAAATTAATCACGAATAACAATAATAATAAATATTATTATTATTTTAATAACAACAAAAATAATAACCACACATAAATAAGTGAAAAATGTATAATAATAATAAATTTGAATAATAATAACTACAAATTATATAATAATAATAATTATTATTATTAGACATAATAATAATTTTTATTAGCATAATTATAATAATAAAGACAAAATAGATGCGGTACTAATACTAATAACGCATCTACGACTACTACTACTATTACTACTACTACTACTACTACTACTACTACTACTACTAATAATAATAATAATAAATTGATAATAACAATGAAAACAAAATGTATGATAACAATAATAATTTAATTAATAATAACAATAATTAATACAAATTTATTGTTATTAATAATCATAATAATAATAATAATAAATACAAATTTTATAATACAGTTAATAATTACAATAACTAATACAAAATTAATAACAATAACTAATACAAAATTATTGTTAATAATAATCATAACAATAATAATAAAAACAAATTTTATAATACATTTAATAATAAGAATAATAATAATGATAATAATAAATATATTAAAATAAAATTGATAATAATAATTTTGGACCAATAATAATAATATTAATAATAATGATATTCAATACAAAATTAGTTACAATAGGGTCAACATACATTTAAATACATCATCTAAGCATTCATAGAATTAATTACATAATAGGTTCAACATACATTCATATAATTAATTACATTATAGGTTCAACATTCATTTAATAAAAACATCTAAGTATTACTGGAACTAATAACATAATTGGTTCATCATACATTAAGGCCTTAGAATTTATTAATAATGTTTTGAACAATAATTTCCAAAATAACGCCAATGGCTATGAGTAAAAATGCTTGAGCCTATGCCATGTTTGTCTACAAAGTTGCAACTTCATTGACTTCATTTGTTGGTCGTGCGACTGGAGTCGGCATAGAGGAGAGTGCATTGGCGGTGGGCACAATGTCTTCATTGCGTTGAGCCGGCCTATATGAGCCCATGGCATAAGCAGTTTGTGCTTCATCCAATGCCCGATACCCCTTGAATCGAGCAATCGGAAATCCCTCAGTTGCTAATTTGACATCATCCCAATTGGTAAAAATACCAACTTGACGTCCAATAAAGACGACATAAAAATTATATCGGCCTATATTTTAGTACCTGAAACAAAATCATATTATCATCATCCATAAACGCAGGAAAATGACAAGCATTAAATAGTACGTAAACCAACCATTCATAAGTAAGGTAATTGTTCAAACATACATCATTCAAGATGACATATAGCCAGTTTCATCACTATGCAAATTAAGAAATTAAACAGCAAGTCAAATGTCATCATCTAAAAGGCTCCTAACATAAGCCTGTTTTAGTTCTAGTGGTAAACCCCAGAAAATATTCATTAATTCAGCATGCCTCCCGAATATCTTTCCAGCCCTGACAATTTCATCAACGGAGAAGCCCAAATTGACAAGCTCTTCACCCAACTTAGCTCCTTGCATTCCTGCAATGGCGTCTGCAATAACCTTAGCATTCTCTTTGCTTGTGTCAATGGCACGAGGAAATGATGCTGCAAGGCTTTCCAGCGCTTCACTATCCCGCATCTTCCGTTTTCCTTTGTTTTGTTGATTTCCCACAGTGTTGCTGGAAGATGTGACGGAACCGAGGACATGGGTTGAAGTAGTCGAAGGAGGAGTTGTTTGTGGGGCTGGTTGATCAAAAGGGTCATCAAATGTTGGTTCATCCGCTGGTGCTTCGCCTTCTGTTTCACCCTCATTAGCCAAGTCAACAACTTCAGCAACATTTTAAGCCCTTCCACCAGTGGCTCTGTCCCGCCTAAAAACAAATTCAAGTCTTGGGTAAAGCTGGAATAGCTTGCCAGGAGTGTAGTTGTTAAGTCAATTAAAATGCATATTTGTTGGACTTAATGTTTATTGATTTGTGAAATTGTGTTTATAAATTAATGGAATTATTTTTTAAATAATTGCAGGTGGTTTCCAATGCCGTAAAGACGAAAAAGGATCGAAAAGAGGGAAAATATGAAAGAAATCCCAATTCTGCAAAATTCCATAATTTGTCTCCAACTAGAACACAACCATCCAAGATCTGCTGGACTTCTTTTCAAGACATCTTTCACCGAAATTAGAAGACTACTTAATCTGGACAATATCCAATCAAGATGATGAAGAGACTCAATTGAAAGAGGAAGCCAATGTGATTGCCGTATATGGATTAGAGTTAAGCAAGCAAGAGAGGATTTTTCTGTTTAAAAGGAGGGCAGCCGCACCATCTGTTTCCTTGGCTTTGATTCTAGTAGGTTTAGTCGTAAATTAGGTTTTAGAATAGGTTTAGTTTAGGTTATCGTATTTTCCAATTGGCCAGAAAACTGCCGCAGTATTTCCAGAGAGCATCATCGTATTTTCTCCTTATAATTGCCGCAACTTGATTTTCTTGTTATTTCTCCTTAACATTCCAGATCGTTGTCTTTTCTTTGGCTGCCACATCCATCTTCAACGTGTCTTTTCCTTGGCTGCCGCTGATCATCCAACATCGACGCACTCTTCCCTTGTTGGCTCTTCAATTGATTTTGTTCTTGTCCTTAATTAATAAACAGCGTCATCGCATACACCATCCCATGGACTGCCGCACTTCACATATCTGCATTCACCAACAGTAGCATCCATCAACGTCAACGCATCATTCTTGGCTGCAGCACGTGGATTCTTCTTGTTATTTCAACAACTGCCGCATTTTAGTTTAATCGTTTGTTATGGTTTAATTCTTCTTCAATTCCCAAATAGTTCATGCGTAGGCATAGGTCTTTGGTTGATTTAATTTTTCTGTTTTCTTGTTTTTAAGTTTCTGTACAATTTCAATTAGGGATTTTTGTTAATTTTATTAAAGACTAGTTATGGTGATTGATGTTTTTATTATTTCTTTTAATTTCAATTTAATTATGTGTAGCTAGTTTTCTTGTCTTGGTCGAGGGATCCATGTTCCATGTTATTATGGTGAGATTTTCTTAATTTTTTTCATAATTATTAATGAACATTGGATAATTTCAGTTCTGGATTTTTAATTGGATTTGTTAGTTTCTAGGTGCGCAACTAGGAA
>JAOSBP010000204.1:15170905-15188977 GCA_027563825.1 Erythroxylum mucronatum
TACACAACTTTGTACAAGGGATTGCCTTTAGGGCACTACTCTAACAAACTCACAATACCTTACATAAGTCGACTTGTGTCACTAAACAAGTCGCCTTATCGGTATCGTGACAGAATAAGTCGCCTTGTAATAGGTACAAGTCGCCTTATGCCTACAGTATTGCCAACATATGGATACATTGTTCGCTGAGCATTTTCATTTCCAATTGGCATCTGATGAAGATGACCCCCTGAGCGGCGCTGGCACATCTAGAGCAGATCCATCTAGATATGGGGTTGACCCTTCTATGGAGTAGTTTGAGTAACTTGTCCTTTTTGTTTTAGGTCGTCCTGTTTTTAGTTTTCAGTCTGCTGGATATTCAATAACTTTTTTGTTATTTACCGAATCAATGGCCAGTTGTTTATATGATTCTCATTGTGATTTTCCCGGTGTGTTATTATTCAATAGCCTTCCTATTACTGTTTAATGCATCATGGTGTTTTGATTATTTCATATTTGAGGACAATATGATGTTTAAGTGTGGGGGAGGTTATTCCATTTTGGAAATTTTGATTTATGCACCATTTTTTTGGCCATTTAGTCTCTTGTGCAAGTCATTTGTATGTCATTTGCAAATTTTAAAACTTGGTAATTGAGGTTAATTGCATTTTTCTAGTGTGCCTGTAATTTTTTGCCACTGGGAATTTGTGGTTCAACACAGCAAGCTATTGGTTTCGCCACAGCGATGCTATCCTTTATAAAATCAACTATTTGTAATTCCCTCATTTTAATAATTTTTCCAAATTGGATTCTTTTCACTCCTATGTCTTGAGGATTTTATAAATTTCAAATTTGTCCATGTGTTTTTGAAAACACCATCTATGTTTTTAAATGATAGTTAGTTTTGGCTAATTTCATTTTCAATGTTTTCAACAAGAAGTAAGTGAGGGTACACTGAAAAAGTAACACTCTACGTTTTTAAACTTTGAGATTGCTTAATTGAGATACTAACCTTGTTGGAAGGATAATTGGGCCTAAATTCTTTCAATTTTGTGTGTATCTGCTTAATTTCATATCTCTCTAGAACTTGTTTAATTCCTGATCAAAGTTTGATGAACTAAAATTTTGTTAATATGATAGAGGCATTCCTTTCCAAACCCTACTTACCCAAACACAAACCCCAAACACTTAACCTTTGCTAGCCCCTTTGAGCCTTCTTTTGAGTGCATGCATATTTCACAATTAATATGAGTATCTCATCTCAAGTTAAAGCTAAATAAAAAAAAGTTTTTATACAAAAGAAAAGAAAGAAAAGAGTTCCAAAAATTCCATATATGTCAAAAAAAAAGGCAAAAGCTTTCTCAAATGAGAAATGTAATAAAAATGTGTTAAATTACGTTTGTTGCTTGTGTAAATATTTCTTGCGCATAGTTGGTTTTTATTTCATGAGAAAAATAATTGTGGTGCATGTACTCATTTTTCTTTCTTTTATTCAATCCATTTCATTTAGCCTTCCATACATTACGACCTTGAAAAGTCCTCTTGATTTTCGAAATTATAGTTCTTGTAGTGGAGAGGTAGAGTGAAATTATCCCAAGACAAGTGAGTGGAGAGTTAAACAGTTTCCCTTGAGAGAAATCCCTTTTGCTCAATCTCTTAGATTAATTTCTTATAGTGTTTATTTTCTTAGCGCTCTTTCAGTCTGCTTTGGTTAATTTCTGAGAAAGTGGTTTTACCAATTTCCTACTCTAATTTTTAAACATGGTCAGCATTTTCTTTTGCATTTGTATCTCTTTGACTTTTGTAAGCTTTGTCTAGCAGTACAAAGGTCTAAATGTGGGGGAATTTGATTGAACCCAAGTTTTCTATATCAATTAGTGACAATTTTATTGTTTTTATTATACTTCTTGGCTCATATTTTCAGATTTTTTACTTAATTTAACTCTTGAGTGCCTGTCTTGAATTAATATAGTTTGAAGGAAAAAATGTCATAAATAATTAGAAATTGCACTAAATTGATTTTCTTAGAACAATTGATACTGCAAACTACTATGTTTCATTGTAGGAGATTCAAGAAATGAGGCCAAGGAGTGAAGAACAAGAGCACAAGTCAACAAGTTAACGGGGTGCAAAAGGCAAGTTTGCCACGGCAACATTGACGTTTCGCCACGGCGAACCCTGAATATCTACTGAAGAGACCTTTCGGGAAAAGTTTGTCGTGACAAAGATAATGTTTGCACCGCGGCGAAAGCTGAAGTTGACTGAATAAATCTTTCAAGAAAAGTTCACCGCAGCGAACACACCCTTTCGTTGCGGCGAAACCTTTAAATTGGCACTGACTCGGACCATTTTTAGCAAATTAACCAACTGTGCAACCCGATCCATCAACCCATTTTATGAAAAAGACCTATTTTAGGCTAACTTACAATGAAGAGTGGGAGCTGACACCTCCATCTATCATTCCATCATCTGATACAACTCCATCTTCATGCACACACCATTGTCTTCTGTCTTCCATACCATTTTCTTCTACTTTCCACCATCGGTTGCCACCATGGTTATCTCCAGTGTGTTCTCGGTTGTGAAGTCTCTTGGAGTTATGCATGGCTAGGCACCTTTCTCCTCTTGAAGATGTGGCAATGGCTTGAGTTCAATGGGCTTAGAAGGGGAGTAGCTTAATCTATGTTTAGCTATAATTTATGAACTCCTAGGTTTAGGATTTATAATTTGTAGTTGAACATTCTTGATTAGAGTTTAATCAAGTGTTGGATATTTAATGTGTTGTTTGGATTTGTTGATGTAGAGCTTTAAGCTTAAATATGTGAAGTCTCATATATGTCTATTTGTGATCTTGTTGAATCTCTTTTATCTTGAATAGTTGTGTTTGATATTGAGTTGATTTGAGATCCCAAAGTGACTTGTTGCATTGACTTACCCGCTACACACTCTAAGAGCATTTGACAAGGTCTTAAGAAATGGAGTTCATTGATTAAGACCTTAGACTTAAAGAGTTCTTTAAGGTTTACCATTTGAAACTTAGTGATTTCCACTCCCATCGAAAATTGATTTCGAACTATGATATCCAAAGCTCATTTTCAAGAGGATACTATCACCATTTGATCATTATCTTTATCTTTCTGTTTTTCCATTCCCAAAAATCCAAAAATACTTTTTACACATTTTTCTTACAATTCCATTTAATTATGTTAAGGTTTCTAACGATCAAAACCCCCTCCTTACTAATTTAGCTTGCATTACATGACATATAGGTTAGCTTAGGTCCATTTGTTTAAGTTTCGATTAAGTGAGACGACCTGAGGTTGCATCCTATATTGCAATCCTTGGATTATATTTTTGATTTGACCTCCAAGGGAAAGAACTAAGGTCCAAATCAAAATGGCGCCGTTGTCGGGGAACTAATAAATTGGTTCTCTAGGTTAGCTTTTGTCATTTTGCTGCTAAGTGAGGTTAGGAGCCTTTTCTTTTTGATTGCATTCTAGATAGTTTAGCTTCATACTTGTCAATAGTATAGGATTTCATTTTCTTTGCATGGCATCAAAATTGTGAAAATACAAAATAAAGAATACTGAATATTTGCACTTATCATACTTAGCATTTTTGCACCCTCATAGTTTTGAATATTGCCTTTGATTGCTTTTTGATCCATACATACATATTTTACTTGCATACATACTTTATACATACTTTCACACACCTACACACTTGCATCCGTCACATCTCATTTTTTTATTTGACTTTGTGCGCTTGCAAGTCAATTTTATTACATCTTATTTTCATTTGAATTGTTCCCGTGCATGCCCCAGAAAACCAAACTTCTACCTTTCTACCCTGAAATTGGGAGATGTTTGAGAAAAATTAGAAAGGAGAGGAGAGAAAAAGAGAGAAGTAAGGTAGTTGTTGAAGAGGAGTCTAGTTAGCCAAGTAGTGAAAGCAACTCGTTAGAAGGAGTGATAATGGCTAAAAACCTAGCTTTTTTACAAAACCCTAACGTTATTGTTAATCAACCTAGGAATGGAGATAATGGAGGTAATGGGGAGTAAGAGCGAGTGGGTGAGAATAATGGAAATCATAGAAGGAGGACTATTAGGGGTGCCACTACTTCTGATGTTAATTATGATCCTTTTACTGTTGCTTGTCCTAATTTTGACGTGAATTTTGAAGTTAAAGAATTGCTCATTAACTCTTTTTCTAAATTTTATGGCTTGGCAGGAGAAGATCCCTACATCCATTTGCAATCTTTGTCCATGATTTGTCAAAGTATGAAACCAGTGGGAGCTTCGCTTTATCAAGTACTATGGAAAGTTTTTCACCTATCATTGGAGGGAAAAGCAAGGGAGTGGTATATGAGCCTCCTAAAGCATGTGGCGAATGCCTACTATAGTTGGGCCAATCTGCGAAAGGCATTCTTGGAGAAATTTTTTCCTGCCTCCAGAACTTCATCAATGAGGAAGGAGATCTATTCGACACGTCAAGATTATGATGAATCACTCTATGAATTTTAGAACCGTTTTCAAGATCTGTTGTCTAGATGCCCCCACCATTAGATACCTAATGAGTAGTTAGTGCATTATTTTTATGATGGGTGGAAAAGTCAAGATAAAGGTATGTTGGAGGAAGCATCAGGAGGTTCTTTGATTGACCTTACGGTTACGGTGGCATGGGATCTGATCAAGAAGATGACTTTAAATCATTAACAGTACAGTGTGAGAGATACTAGAGGTGTACAAGAGTTGGGAGCTTCAACAACCCAATCCAGAAAAATGGAAAGTTTGGAGTCTAAAGTTGACTCTTTAAAGAGTAAAGTGACTTCATAGTTGTCCTTCATCACTGCAGAACTGGAAAACATGAGTGTGTATCGCCCAACATCTTCTATGGATCTTACTGCACCTAGTTGTGATACTTGTGGGCCAGTAATGCACATATTTAGTGTCTTCCCCGGTCGTTATGAAGAGGTGTCTGCAGTGTATCAGGGTTGCACCAATCAGAAATGGGACCTCTATTCCAACACCTATAACGAGGGATGGAAAGCAAATCTTGAAGTGAATCACAAGTTAAACAACACTTAATAATGATATACAAATGCACAAGAAGGGGGGTTGAATTGTGTATCCTTTTCGTTAATCCCCTTTTAAAAAAAATCGTTCAATAAAAGAAACTTGTTCTTTTTACAAAAACTACTAAATATCAAAGTTATAAAGAGTTTTAGAAAACATGTTTAAAACAGAAAACTCTAAAATTGAAAGATAAGAGAGATTGAGGGTTAATAGATTTCGACACAGCAATTTTTATACTGGTTCACCCCAAACCGTGGGCTACATCTAGTCCTCAGATGTCTTTCTGAGATTTCACTATCTCTCAAACACTTTACAAGCATTCTTTGTTTCCGAGCCTCTTCAGGTCTCTTACAGGCAGTATTCTTTCACACTTAGCCTCTTTAGGCTATCTGCACTTCTTTCAACTGAAAGGTTTTTCGAGTTTTGTTACAGAAAAAATAGCTCTAGATTATTCTCACAAAAGTTTCTCCCGAGAATTGCTAAGCTTGTGAACTTTAGTAACTTGTCTAACTCTTGCAATCTTCAACTCCAACTTGTATTTATAATCTTCGTCTCCAACTGCTTCTTGATTCTTTAAAGAAACGGTTATTCAGTTGAGTTCTGTAACTCACTCAAACTAATACGTCTTTTTATTCTTCCGTCTGCTTTTCTTTCCTTATGCTTCCGTCTGCTTTTCTAATTTTGGCTTCCGTCTGCTTTTCTAATCTTTGGCTTTCGTCTACTTTTCTATCTTCTGCTTTTCATATCGTCTACTTTTTGTTTGCCTTCCATCTGCTTTTTTCTTTGGCTTTCATCTGTTTTTCATTTTAGCTTCACTATTTGGTTTTCATCAAAATCATTTAGTGAAGTCATTCTGACTTAACACAAAAACCCAGTAGAAGAAGACCACAAAATGACTCATAAGAGGGACAAAGAGTTTTGCGAAGATGACAATGTACAAGACGTTTGCTTGACCAGAGTGTCGGTCAGGCAAGGAAGACCGACATTTTTCCACCATACAATCAAATACTTACTTGGAAGTTGGAGAGACGAACGTCTTGGGGAAGAAGGGCAGCGTGCGAGAGGGAAGGCTGGAGACTGCAATCGTGAGGGAGAAGGAGGTTGTGGTGGTCGCGATCCGTGGCAATGATGAGGAGGAGTGGGGGATGAAGACAACCTAAGGAGTCGGGGAAGAATAGGGTGAAGGAGTCGGCGTGAGATGTGTAAAATTTGGTTGTGTTATGTGCCAGAGACAAGGACAACGTGTCCCTGTCCTCCCTTTTTGGGAGGGACAAAAATCCTTGTCCCTGTCCACCAGGGACGATGGACAGATATTCGGGGAAAGCAACCAAACGTGTCCGGAGACAGAATTTTTTTGTCTTGTCTCCTGTCCCCACTAACGGGGACAGGAACCAAACACTATGTAAGGGCTCCAACACTTCCCAACTCTTGGTCCCCCACCGTCCTATCACTTATCCTTATAACCATCATTCACAAGATGCATCAACTCCTTATACGAAAAGAACTTAGTGTTTAGCAGTCAACATTGATATGAAAAGATAGTAGGATATCAACTTAGATTCCCTCCATGCCGCTAATCCGAACTCCAATATTAGCCTCCTGAAGCTTACCAACATCATTAGCCCTAACATTATAAGCATCATCCTTGTTCCCTTATTTTTCTAGTGCTTCATATTTGGGGAGTCAGGTGTGACAACAATCTACTTCATCCTTTACCTTAATAGACTACACGTCTATCCTTTTCCTAAAGTTTCATTTGACTTAGAGATGACAATTGATGTGGAGTTGGAGCTGTAGAATAAATGTGCAAAAACTTGTTTATTTGGATGGAAATGAAAATTTGTATTTTGCTTTCATTATTTTGCATTATTTAAGCAGCACAAACATCTTATGATGCTTAAACTTTAATTCCACTTTAATGGTTTAGATCCATTATCTTTGTCCACTTGATAAAAGAACAAAAAGTTTGGTTAGTGTTGTTAATGATGTCACACCTTGAAGCAACTTTTGAGTAGATAACCTTAACTTACAACCGCATTTAAGTTAGTAATTAAATATTTGTATGATGATATTATAACAAGATAAAAAAATATGCGTAGAAATAAAGTATATGTAGCTTTTGTTGCTTGTGCACGTGGTATATATTTGACATGGAAAGAGTGTCAAGGTGTCGTTAGTAGATTTAAGGGTGCTATTTATTGTTGTTTTGATAATGTAGCATAAGCTAAAAGGATATATTCTCAATTTTGTCAAGAGAAAGCATTATGTTCAATGGTAAAATAATTTTAATATATTTATTTTATATGTATTAATTTAATTGGATTCAATTATAATTAATATATATAATTCAAATATTGAATATTGATTGCTCGATTGTAATGAGAAGATGAATTTACAAGTATTAAATGCCAAGCAATATTGGTCAACATTTTTATGAATACATGAATACAAAAGTAAGTATTTCAATTATTATTTTGTTAACAATGCTTTTAGTATAAAATTTTTTAATCAATATTCAATTTGAAAGTTTCTTGTAGATACTTAGTATTTGTAGAAGACATTAAAGTTTGTTATGTTAGAGTAGTTCCCTAAAGGCAATCACCTTTAGTGCGTTTTGTACAAAGTTGTGTACAGACTTTATTTTCAATAATAAAGAATGGCATATTTCATTAATTTGGTGTTCATTATTTATGAATTGATATTGATCTATAAGCAAATTAATGAAGTCCATGATATATGACATAGCATAAAGGAAATCATGATGTGATCATACTACTGAAATTCCTATCATGTGCAATTATGTTAGTATGTAAATTATCCCTAGTCACAGGATTAATGATATTAGACATCGTTAATCCAGATAGACTAGCAAATGTCAAATTCCTTGATTTGATCAAGCAATGGATCTCAAAAACTGTAAACATGAGATATTTAAAGTTGAGATGTGGATGCTTACTAGAGGTAGTAAGTACATTGAATGACCTACCATGAGATCATCACATAGATGTCCTATTCTAATGTCAGTGATAATCTCATCATAACAATGGTGTAAGTATCCTTATACTTGAGGTACTCAAGGATATCTTGAATACTGATTTTGTGCTTTGGCTCCATTCTTTGTTGCCTTGCAGAGGTCGCTCATAGGGTGGTGATTGGGTACAGTTTGAAGTACTCGAAGGTAATTGAGTAGCCAATGTAGGATTAACCAATTTTGTGATAGCAGAACATAATACCCACGACCTCATGTTTGGGTCATTACTTGGAAATCTCTGGTCGGAGTACATGCGTCATGAAGAATGTCTTCATTAACATATAGAGTAATAAGTCCCAGGACGAGAACTGATATTGCTTGGAGTAGATTTGACGTAGTCAGTCTAATAAGAGTTGACACTTTGCCCATACTCAAAACCATGTGGGGTATAGAATGGTGAAAGGATGAATTGCACATCAATTGTCTATAGGAGGGTTCTTGAGATGGTTCGTGATGAGTAGTGGTTAATTGAGGGTCACGATGTGTTGCTAGATGCCGCTCATGACTTGCTTGGATTAAGTGTTAATCTAAGTGACCAATATAACCGGGAACCTAATTGGTCACACGCATAAGAGTGATTTGGAGGATTCATAAAATGGTTTTGGATAGAGATTCATTATATGGAGGGCAACAAAACCAAATAGATACTGATGAGATTAGGATATGTCCCGATGAGATAGCGACATCGATATTGCTGAAATAGATCTCTAGTGTTTTTCTACACCCGAAACCTAGTAGGACCAACCCTAGTGTGACTGGACCACCTCAGCATTTATATATATATATATATATATCTGTGTGTGTGTGTGTGTTTGTGTCTATGTGTGGGCGCAACGTGGAAGATGAGAGTCTTCTTTCATAAGTTGCACACACACACACACATACACTCACATACATATATATATGTGTGTGTGAGTGTGTGTGTGTATGTATGTAGGATCCCGTTTCCGAAGCCCAACATCCAGAGTCATAAACCATGAGCGTATTATCCTGTAGGGTTATTTTAATGAACCTTCATTAGCCATCATCAGTTCATCTTCATTCTCATAACATCCCAAAATTTCCTACCTGATCAATGGAAATATGACAATCCATTCTTGTGTTTATGTCCTCAAGTTTATTTGAAAATAAGAACCATCTCATTCGGAGCTCTATAGATCAAGATATGATTAAAAAGCTAAAGTATGTTCAGTAAAATAACCAATTCATGCTTTGCCAACAGATCCCCTCACTTTCTTTCCATCAATCTTTTTCAAATCAACTACAAAGGCCACCAATTTTTATGGAGAGATGGAAAAATATGTTAGGAATCTATTGGTTCAAGAATCACTTCATTTGGAGGTTGGATGATGAAGTTATGGCCAAAAGAATCAAACACGTTTATGTCTTTAATCATATTGTACCTATTTTGGGACAATTGGCATAACTCTAGCTAGAGATATCAGATTAAGGTTTTCTCAAGACAGTTTCAAAGAGGACTTCTAGATCTACAACTTTTGTGAAAACTCCGAAGAGAGATTTTGCCATTTAAAGGGCAAAAATGTAAATTTCCAAAAGTGTACAGTGTGTGTCCGTTAAACGGACATACACCTCCACCTAACGGACATACATGGGGTCTGGGGTGTTTACCAGCCCTGTAAAGGTCTGTTTAATAGACCTAATGTCTATTTAACATACATGGATGAGGCTAGGGGTCTTTCCAGACTCGAGAAGGTCCGTTTAATGGACCTAAAGTTCGTCTAACGGACATAGGTGAAACCTAAGCCCTCCAAAGCCTCTCCAATGGTTCCTACATCCATTCTAACATCACTTTCACTCATAATCTTCTCAAATTCACCTCTTCTAGTGCAATATCACTTCTTAACAATTCAACTACCAAATTGATCTTATAAACTCTCAAATCTTAACTCATTTTGATTCATCACATTTAACTACATCTCATCATTTACTATAGTTGCCCTATATACATCTTGTGCAGCATTACGAAATTATAAAAATCATATCTCTCAACTGCGATATCTAAAAATTTCACTTGAAAATGCCATGAACAACTTGGAAGGTCATGAGCAAAAACGCAATCATATTTCATTAACGCAAAAAGATAAGAGTTTTACAATGCTTTAATGGCATTTCAAGCCACATTACATCATCAATATCAAAATCCAAAATACAAAAGATACATAAAATACTAGTTCTCGAAATGCGATTAAAGCCTTGTTTTTGCCTAAACTAGCTTCAAATACAAAATATGCAGAATTCTGAGTGATTCCTTGACTCTCTCGCTCACTCGGTCTCTTGCTCATCACCTGGAGATGGGAAGGAATAGGGGGTGAGCTTGAAAGCTTGTGGGTAACAAGTTTATAACGGATAATAAGCAAAACCATTGAAATGTTCATTTGTCGTAGAAAAGTCATATCGTATTCATAAAATGCAAAATTCTCAAATTCTCAGCCAAATTCACAATTCTAACTCAAAACTTAAAGAGAAAAATCATCACATAAACATAGCATATACATTTAACCATCAAGCATAACACTCAATTATGCACCATTCTTGACAATTCAAAGATGCAATGCACAAACAAATGGCTCGAGGGTTCCATGGAACGAAATGACGAAACTAAAGTTTACACCATAAACAAAATGAGTCTACCTTTCGGAGCTCATATGCCAGAAGCCGGCAGCCGGGAGAAGGCTTTTGTCAATGTGCATGTGACGAACGAAATGGATCCTCTCTTGCCCATACAAAAGCACATATTCGTGCGTAATTCATTTCATCAAATGCTCTCATACTTTCATGCTTTTTCATTTTTTCATTTAATTCAAAATGCCATGACATTTTTTCAAGGCATAATGTAAAATGTTTCAATGCATTTCCATCTTCATTTCACAATTCGTTAACAAAATTCATACACCGACATATAAGAATTTCTCTAATCATTTAAATAGCAATCATGCAACATTTATAAAACAATTGAAAATCATTTAAATCTCTTGCTTTTTGAAAACATAGTTATGGCTCATTAACTCAATTATAAACATGTCATCCACCTTGATTTCCTTGCTTAAAACTTTGCTCAAAACGCCCTCCTCTTGCTCCTTTTGCCTTTCCTTGATTCCCTTTATCAAAGACAAAATTCCCATTTAATAGGAATTCAAATTGGAGAACCCATAAGACATATTCACTAAAATTTATCCTATAAAGCTTAAACCATTTATTTTCTAAACTTCTTGAACTAAAACCCTTCCAAAAATCCAAAAAGATCAAGTATGATCTTACCTTGAATCTTCACCAAATGAAGAGTTTCTTGGCTCTAATGAAAACTCTTCTCTTCCTCTACCTTTTTCTTTTCTTGAATAACCTCAAAATCTCTCTTGAAAACTAAGAAAGATGGAACCCTAGCTCAAACTTTCTTCTTCTCTCTCCTCTCCATGATTTCTCTCTTCTCTACGACTCTCTCTCTCTTTCTCTTCTTTCATTCAAGTTTTTCCGTTCTAAAATGCATGACTACATTTCTTCTTCCATTTCTACCCTTAATGAGCATAGAATGTCCGCTTTTCCCCTTCCCCCATGCCTTATAATCCTTATCCTTAACTAACTTGCCTAAAATATCCTTTATGCTTTACACTATTAACACTTTAATTCAACTAAACCATATAATAAAATCCTACTAACATTAACATACTAATTAACTCTAAAAATAATTAATCTATCAAGACCTCAAAATTAATTTAAATCATACTTAACTTAATAAAATAATCAAAACAAATTCGAGGGCCAACCGTGTGTGTGTGTGTGAAACGTGGAAAATGAGAGTCTTCTTTCATAAGTTGCATTTATTGTCTTTAAATGACAAAAGACAAAAAAACAATAAAAGGCAAAAAGGTAAAAGGCTAATAAGATGATGAGAATAATAAAAAACAAGTTTTAAGAAACCCTTCTTCACGATTCTCTCTCATCTTTCTTACCTTTTTCATCTTCTACCTTTCTTTCACATTGCTCTCCATTAAACAAAGGTAAGAGCTAGCACTCTTTTCTTTGTTCTTGCCATTTCCGAATCAAAGAGTTTGATTCGGTCAAATTCTCTGATCTCTGATTAGATACTGTTAAAGACGGTATGTTTTGGTCGTTATGGTTTGCGACAACCAGATGAGTAGAAGATTGAAAAACAAAGGAGACTGCACATAAGGTACATGGTTATTATATGAATAATTGATTTGTATAAATTTCATGAATTCCTATATATATATTGCTATGAACATGTATGTGAATTGGGAATATTCAGCTAGGTTTTATGGTATTTCCTTATACAAACACATAGATCCTGGAATTCGGGAAAGTCCCGGAATAAATTTTTTTGTTTTCCGCACCACGTGTATATGATGCACGAACTGGAATTTTCCTATAGTGGTATCAGAGCCACTTGTGTCCCGTATAAAGGAGAAACCATAACATGTGTGATGCTGCTGATTGGTTGTGACAGTTGTGCAGTTTGATTGTTTTGAATTTGAAATCAATATAGAGATACTGTTTTCAAAATTTTCTTCCCCAGATTTGCTCACGATATGTTTCTGAATATGCCTGTGGAAGGAAAAAATTTATCAATGTGATTTGATATGTTTTTGGTAATTAATTCCCTATTGTTCTGGTGAAGTGAGTGCTCTAACATTCCACCCTTGCGGGGTAAGTATTTGGATATCACTCATGAGAGTGGGGTGTTACAACTAACAATGCACATTTCTTGATTTTCTGCGGGTTCCTCTTATCCTAAAGATTTCATCTTATCAAATATATTTCAAATGGATTTCCATGTGATTTTTGAGCCGGAGATGTTGCTGAATTTTTAGTTTTGTTGTGTGTTATCTCCTTTGCCTTTTTTTTATCCTCTGCTTGTCTGCATTTGCATGATACTATTTTCTACTCTACTATTGTGTTTTGGCCTTGCGTTTTTCTCCCTTGAATTTTCATTTTGCTTCCTCTCTTCTAGGTGTGCTGCACTATGTTTTATTTTCCTTGACATAGCTATGTGTTGCATTTTGCTTTTGGTTAAGACTACTACATTTTGTCTGTCCGCTAGGCTCTTGCTCTACTACATCGTTTCTGTTGATGGTTGATGCCTTAAATATTTGCATTTTAATCCCTCTTCTCTAGTTGCTACATCATTTTTCTTGGTCTGGTGGGTTGTTATGTATTTTCTCCATATTGCCTGATGCTATGTTTGTCTTTTGCTGTTTATTTGGGTTGCTAGTTGCTTCAATTGTTTTGTTCAGTTGCTGTCTCTTAGTTTCCTTGCACTCTGCTTTTTGCTCTTGCTTGCTTGCCATTTTGTACCTCCCAAGAGCTTCTTTTTGTTGTTGTCATTTTGTCTATTGACTTTTACATTTTTTTTTCATCTTTGTCTGTTTAGACTATGTGGTTTTGCTTGGTGGGATAATTAAATATTTAGTGCAATTTAACCTTTTTTAAGAAATTAAATATAAAATTAAATAACTTGAATATTTAATAATAATTTACCAAAATATGCTACGTAAATAATTTAAACCAATAGAACATAAGGGTATAAAATGAACTTCATCTTGTCTCAAATATGAATTTTCAGCTACTATAATGCTACAATCATTTTAAATTTGAATATAACTGCATTTTATAGAAGTGGACAACTTGTACACTTTTCAGCTTTTTGGTGACTTAGTTAACTTTTTGGATAACTTTGTTACATCAATTCCTTGTCAAAATATGTTAGCATTATATTGTAAAAGTTGTGCAATTTGTGTATCTATCAAGCATCGGAAAGAAAGTTTCATAAATCTCCCCCATAAAAGAAAGTTGATGTCCTCATCAATAACAATTGTGTCGAATTTGTCTAACATGTTTGTTCTTGGCTACTTACTCTCAAAGTTAGCTAACCCATCATCTTTTACACTATAAAGACTAACACAACATGTTGAGTAAACATATACCAAAAATGACACTCTTGTATATGTCATTTCTTCCAAAGTTTTGAATTAGTAACCCCCGTACCAATTTTAAATCCCAACAAAAATCAATAATTTTTCCACCAATAAAATAACCACGAATAGGACTACAAGTCCATTTGTAACCCCTCATCATCATTTAAGGAAGTATGTAAGAGCATTCTCCCAAGTCTTCTCGATGTGAATTGATCGTATTTACTCATCAAAGATCCTAGAAGTTCCACTCCTAAGTGCCTTTTCCACCATTAATGGATTGATAATCATTACTCGCCACTATCCTCCTCCTCAGCCAACATGCTCTCAACTTTATTACATTCCTTTGCATAATGAGGTTCGTTGCACACGAAGCAATTGCTTTATCATTAGAGAGTTTTTCCTTATCTTTATTTAGTTGTAAATATACCAACCGATCTTTATAAGTAGTAACACTAGGAAGATCTTAGAAACCTTGCCTTTGTAATCAATTCGTGCCTAAGATTGGAGTCTCTATAGAAAGATGAATAGCTTGTTTTCTTTTGATATATTGTGGATATTCAACGTTAAAAAGTTTAATGTCTTGACATAATTTCATATCATTTTTTCAACATATTGTAACTTCTACATGGCTTCTCTTATTATCTAAGAGGTATTTCAAAATAAGAACTGATCCTCTAGTTCCTGTACTAGCACCTACCATGTTTCAATTCGTGGATGTCCTCCGGTTAGATCATCGTTGATCCTTACTCACCATTATAACTTGGCATCAATTACCAAATACTTACTAGTCAACATTACTTTATCCACTTCTGACACCCTTAACATATAAAAATATTGTTCTATGTCCCATAGAAAGTTTTCCAATGTCTTAGCATTTTAGACACTTTCAAAAGGCTTTGATTATAGGACTTTTAGCCTTATCCAGGCCCCCCATTTTGGTGGACAATATTGGTCCAGAGAAGTGTCAATGCATTCTTCATTACGGATACCTTTCTATTTATCTCTCTTAAAATGTCATCCAAGCATTTTAAGGTGTGTTCTAATGCCTCATTCATGTAATCCAAAGGAGCAACCATAGTGAATCCCTCTTTTTCTTGAACTAGTATAAGAATTTGCTCTAACTGAGCTATTCTTTCCTTTAATTGTTCCATATTTTTCTCACCATTTATCACCTCACGTTGCTTAAGTATTAGCTCAGATACGATGATACCAACCATTATATGGGTGTTTTTAAGGCTAATTAAATTCTTTCAAATCTCTTGTTTCATAACTTAGTCCCTTAGCTAAGTTTTAAGGAGAATTCTAACAAACAACTTGAGTGCGCTTCACCTAGTAATTATGTCAAACACCTTCTAAGCATGTCCTTGGAACATTAAATCAAACAGGTGTACAAAAATTGTGGCATTTTTTGTGCAATAAATGACATAGAATCAGATCAAATATAAGTAACATTTATTGATTTCTTATAAGAAATAAACAAGAAATGAGGTCTAGAACAAGGCAAAATCCAACACTTTTCTAGCCTATAATATACATATATATTGCCAATAGGTTTTAGACAAGTTATAGTAGTTTTTTCCTAACCATCATGACCTTTCATGGTTAGAATTTATCCCAACTAGTTTTTATAGTTATTTGGAGTAACTTGACTACTCCAAACAATCAAATTAAGATAAATAATTAACGACTACCATAATCGATAATCAACAAAAATGAAATAACAGAAAATAAATGCCAACTAATAAATATTATTTTTAAATTTCCATGACTAGTAGATGAAGTGAACTTTAGCTTATCTTGAACATGAATTTTTAGCTTCCTCAGTGCTACGTTAATTTCAATTTCAAATGTGGCTATATTTTTCGAAATGAACAACTTATACACTTTCCAACTTTTTGGTGACTTAGTTAATTTTTTAGAGAGCTTTGTTGCATCAATCCCTTGTCAATATATGTCACTATCATGTTGTCAAAGCTGTTCAATGTATCTACCGAATATTGAAAAGGTCTTACTAATGCCCATGGTCAAGCAAGAAAATATTTCCATAAAGAGATGTGCTAGATCTCATAATTCATTAATCCAATAAAATATATGATAAAAGGAAAATCTAATTTTAAAAAAATTCTTTTTATGAATTTCAAGGACAATTCGAGTAAAAATGACACACGAAAATTTAATAATTTAGCGAAATATGATATACAACTTTATTTTTAAAAATTTTTAATTTAGTTTATTATAATTCACATATAAAATAACATGAAATAAAATTTACTTATATGATACTCCACATTAGTAATTTATTATTGATAATAAAATCAATGATAAATTATATTTGAAATAAATTATAATGTTACGTAACTAAACGTTACGTTTTTTGAAATAAATTTAATAGTGGAAAGTTTTTTAAACCGTAGCTAATAATCTTTAGCTATGAAAACAAACATAGCCAAATTATATTACCGACGATTTCTCAAAATATTGCCTATAGTTTTTCGCTATGAAATTAAATTATAGGGAAAAACTATTAGCGACTATTAAAAAAAACATTGCCTATAACTTTCTGTCATTGGAATTTAGTGACATTGACAATTTATTAGCGATGACTTTTTTGTTGCTAAAAGTCCCTTTTATTATAATGAAAGCAGACCAGGTATCCAAAGAAATTATAAGCAAACTAGGTTTTGTTTGGGATAAAAGATAAAAATATTTTTGTGATTTTATTTATTTTAAAGACTACTTTTACAATTAAATTTATTTGAATATATTTTGTGTTAATATAAATATCAAAAATAACATTATTTTAAATTTTTATTTAATTATTTTACATAATAAATAATTAAAATTATATCAAAACATTTTATATGAACTTGTCGCATATTTAGTACTCAATTACAAAATAATTTTGAATTAAAATAATTAAAAAAAACTTAATAATATTATTACTTTAGTACTTTTATAAATTTTCGTCGTAAAATATATTTCAAAATTATTTAACCTTACGTATATGATTGAGCCAAAGTTTACATTGTTATTTGGCTGCATTTTCATAGCTATTGAAGTACTTTTTGACTCCCAATTGTGGCTTTTGTGCTTAAATTAGTTACTTATGTCGAGCTCATGTTATTTGCAATTTGTTGGTTAGATTGTTCCAAATTGATATTAACTGCATTATAATTTTTCCAAGGACAATTGATGCTGCAAAATTGTAATTTAATTGTAGGAACACAAGGAGTCAACGATGCAAGAAGTCAACAGGTCGTGAGATGATCATTCGTCACGGCGAGCCAGTCAAGTCCACATGTCACGACGAATATTAATTTATACGTCGCAACGAGCAAAGATAGTCCATACGTCGCGACGAATATTAATTCATTCGTCGCGATGAATGTCGGATACCCGGAACAAAAATGGGAAATTCCTTACTGTTCTGACCCAGCCTGCCTCGTTTTCTTTAAATACTTGCTAAATTAGGTCGTCAAAGAGAGCCGAACATCGTCCACAGACCGCCACCCTCATCTTCTTCGTCTTCTCCACCAAACATCGCCACCATCATTCTTCATCACCTTCACACACCACTCGGCCATTTACCACCTACACACCTCACCAACACCAACCCCACTCGAGGCCGGCCACTTGAAAACACACAGCGTACATACGATACTGATAGCTTTTCTTCTTTCTGATTTTTGCAGATCGGGAGCACACCACGGACGACGATCATCAACGCACGCCATCATCCTACATCTCCGGTCACCATCTGTTCACAGCCGCTCACACCGTCAATCTTTGGAGGCATGGATAGCGTCGAGATTCCAGCAGTGATGGAGTTCATCGGCGTTATACGTGGCTAGGCTTCCGACCCTCTTGAGAATGTAGCAAAGGTTTGAGTTCACCGAGAGTTTCAAAAGGGTAGTAATCGTTTATTGTCTTTAAGTTCAGTGATATACTTGTAAAAACTTCGAGTTGGAGATTGCGGTGTATGATTGAATTAGTCTGGTTATAGTTTAATTGGATGTTAGACAATGATCTATGATAT
>JAOSBP010000204.1:15206845-15217213 GCA_027563825.1 Erythroxylum mucronatum
TACTAAGTTGGTTTGAGTGGTTAGGAAGGTTGTTAAATGAGTGTTTATTAATGGGAGATGGTTGAGGGTAGTTGCTGTAAATGTGTGGACTTATGTCCAAGGGTGGGATGTGAGTGAGTAATAATTGATATGTGAAGAGAATTGAATGAAAAGTGGTATTGGAATCATAGGATTTGGTTTAGGTATCAAAGTTGGAAAATTTAAGTTGTGCATGCTTCATTGTTTTTGCCATAACTTTTGATAGGGTTAAGCAATTGAGGTGATTTTTAGTCTGAATTAAACCTAAGGTGTTTGGTTACATTTCTTGTGGAGAAAGTGCTATCCAATTGTGGCTTAAAGGGGTCTGAATTTTGCCTTGAAAGTGTGTGTTGTGTACAGTATGAACAGTAGCCGAGAAATGTGACCTAAAACTTTGAGGAATTTCGCTAGGGTGTTAGAGGCAGAATTTGCTAATTTGGCCTTCATGAAACTTGAAGATGTTCTTGTTATCTTTCTATTGCCACTAAGTATGAAATTTTTCGATATCTAGATTGAGAATACTGACCTGTTAACTTTTAGATGTTAATGTGATTGGTGCTGGAAAATATGCTAAAGTCTAGGTTTTGTGGTGATTGGACATTATAGCTAAATTCTGGATTGTTTGGATTCTAATTAGCTCAAATGGTCTTATGGAAAATTGTAAATGAATGTTTCAGCTTTAGAATTAGGTATATGCTAATTTTGGATGTAGGAATTGTAAGTTATGACTTTGTAAAGTTATGATATGGTTTAGGTTATATGTGGATTTAATACCCTTAAACAGGGCAGCCACAATAAATGGAGATTTTGAGCTAGTTAGAGATGGAATTGGCTCCTAAGTCCTTCATGGAAATTGTAGTATGTTTTCGGATCTTTTCATGGCTATCAAATATGAAATTTTTGGACAAAGATATAAGAAGTTATGATTTTTGGAAAATTGTGCTAATGTGTAGTGTTAATGTTGAGGATGATTTATATAGGCAGAAACTTTGGTTGAAAATTTAATGTGTTTATAGGTTGAATTTGCTTCCAAGTTGTCATGAAAATTGTAGAGCATGTTTTGATCTTTCTTTTGACATAAAGTTTGGAATTTTTGGTAAAGGGAATGGAAAGTTATGATTTTTGCAAATTGGTATACTGTTTTGGGAAATATTGTGAAGGCAGTACATTGGGTTGCATTTTAGAGGTGAAATTGGTTTTTGTGTTCTTCATAAAACTTGTAGAACTCTCTTTTCTCTTTCCATAGACACCAAATTTGCAAGAATTGGACACCTAGATCAGAAGTTATGCATGTTAGAAAAAGGGGTTTTGATGCTTGAAAAAAAATGAAAAATGAAAATTGGGGCGGAAGCTCGCCCCTCGGGAGGGTGACGCCTCGCCCTTGCGAGGAGGCGAGTTGGCTCGCCTCGTGAGGGCGATGCCTTGCCCCCGCAAGGCAGATCTGATATATATATATATATATATATATATATATATCATTTTGTATATATATATATATGATTTTGTATATGATTTATATATATATATATATGATTTTGTTTGTTTTAATTTCAGACTTCTGCCTTCTTTTGTGAATAACTTTTCTGTCCGACATTCGATTGACCTGATTCTTGAGGCATCGGGTTCGTGAAATATTGAATTTCATTTCTGTATGAAATTGGGAATTTTTTGTGATGAAATTGATGTGGATTGATTGGGTTAAAGTGAGAGGGCCGAATAATTATTTTTCTGGTCCTTGTTTTATTAATTTTTGGATCTATAGAGGTCCGAATCGAGTAATTTTGGTGTCCTAAGATTTCTAATTTTTAGACAGAATTTTTTGTGATAAGAATTTTTGGAATAATGCTAGGAATGTCACGAACATGCATTGTACACATTTTAATTGCTACATGTGCATTATTAAATATTTCTGATTATACAGTTGGTAATGTTTATATATTTTGACCGTTATAGAGGCACATTTGGAGCGTCGATCCACCGACGTTGTTGAGACTTCCAGGCATTAGCTCGGAAGTTATAGGTTAGTAACCTAGATGGTTCTCTCGATTATTATATGTCTACTGTGGCGAATAATGGTGAGTTTTGTGATTGTTTATGATTGTAGATTCCGGACAGAAGGTCCGATGTATCGGGAGTTATGACATAGAAGTGCTTGTGATGTGATGATATATGATGATTTATGCTATGAAAATTGCTTGCTTATAATGTGATCAGTGTGACACATGAATGAATCGTGATATATATATACTGCGTAATTGGGACATATGCATTTCATATATAAATGCATGATCAGATAATGATAGTTGTGACCGGAGCAGCCACCGAGAGCTAAAAGCTCAACGTATTAGGGCCTCAAGCCTACAGTGATTCAGAGCCACAGGCTCACCGATTAATGCGCCCATATTGGGACAGTTCAGGCACTCGGTCACAACACCGTAAAAAATAAAATGAGAAAGTGTCGCATACGCATTTCATATGCATTTGTTTGAATATTTGGATTGGGTGAAAGGCGGAATGTCGTGTACTTGTGTGAATTGTTTGAGTACAATCATGTGGTACTTCTGAATGTGCTATTGTGAAATAATCTGTGAACTGCTTGAGTACAATCATGTGGTACTTCTGAATGTGCTATTGTGAAATAATTTGTGAACTGCTTGAGTACAATCATGTGGTACTTCTGAATGTGCTATTGAGAAATAATCTGTGAATTATTTGTGTGCTGCATGAATTGGGTGAACCATCGACGATGGTCCCTCACTGAGTTCGCAAACTCACATAAAATTGCAACATATTTTTCAGGATCGAGAGTAAACCCCTAACTCCAGAGGGACTGTTCGAGCCGTGTAGATCATTTTGGCGAGAGAGGTTATGGCTCACAGGTCGGTCAGCTGGGACTTTTGGGATGACCTAGTTAGGCCTAATGTATTATCTTTGTTTCAGTAGCATATTGTACTAGGTTGTTAAGTTGCTGTACAAACAATGAAAACTGACAGTTATGTAAATTACTGATTTTGGTGAAATGAAATGGAAAAAGATTTGATTTAAAAAAAGTTGTGATTTTATATTGATGTTTAATTATTATGATGCTATGTGGAGTATAACGGTGTTTGCTCGTAGTTCTTTCTTGTCGTAGGATATGTAACGGAATGACCTACGGGCGTCCCGGTGTGTACCCTACAGTAAGGGGGCGCTACATTAGAGATAAAAGTATAGCAACCTGTAGCTAAGCAACCACCATAACCATAACCACAACCACAACCACCACGACCATAACCAAATGACACATTACCATATGTGGAGGTTCTGAGAGGTCCCCAATCTAGGTTGCACAATCCGGCTTAGTTAAAGATAACTTTATTGGAGAAATGGGTAGGTTGGCTTATAGGAATTCAACGGATTTCTAACCCCCATCATTTAATAAGGGCACTTCCTCTATAGCTCCTCTACCTGGTCAGGATCATCACCATGGAAACCCTCCTTTATCAGACCATCCAAGATCATAGGATGCAGGAGATGCTTCGTTTTATATAGTCTTTCTTTTTTCTTTATCATTTGTGTTTATTTCTTATTTTCTTTCCATTAATTATTATGTTTCTCTAACATTATAGTTAATGATGTTCATCTTTCTTAATTTCAATTGTGTTATTTTTATTTCTTTTGTTTCTTTTTATTGCTTTTTCTTATATTTGGCAAGGATGTAATCTTAAATTGGATGGATCATAATTCAAAAAAATCTTTACATTTAGGAAAGTACCGCTAACCCTTCTAACTTATTTTATATACTTATATTGTGTACATTAGGGACAATGTACAACTTTAAGTGTGGGGAAGGGATTAATGATTTTTAATGATTTCTTTAAGTTTAGTATAATCTTAGTTACAATATTTTATGAACTGATATTCTGAATTAATTGAAATCTGTCCTTCAGTACTATATTTCATTGTTGACTATTGATTGAATTAGTATGCAAAAGGATGATAGTTAGAATAAAATTACATTTATAAGTTATATTTTGAGTATTCATTGATATAATCAAGTTGAATGACAGTGCATATTATTTACACACACATAAGCCCCCTTTTTTTAAGGAGCTTTTGAACCTAAGAGCAAAATTTCAAAATTTTTAAACTCTTTTATTTCTTTTATGTGTGTCATTATGTATAGTAGAATGATTCTAGAACTTGCTTTTATTTTGCATATTGGGACCATATTTGTTAAATTGAAGTCCTTAACGTAATAAAGGCACTTAAATTCAACAATTTGTGTTAACCTATTTCTTTGATTATTATCTTACCTATAATTTATCCTTTAGGAATAACCAAGTTAAGCCTTAACCTTTTTTTCGTTGATTATGTCCACCTATTAACCTTTATCCTATTTTTCTTTGAAAACTTTTTAATTTTTTAAACCCTAAAGTTTATTTACTTTACTTGTTTATTTTTGAAACTTGAAAATCTTAAAAGGTCCATTACTTCTTTAATTATGGTACTGAATGCTTAAAAAAAATATTTTGATTGACAATAAAAAATGAGCAGCATGAGAAAAGAAGAAAATAATATGGTACCAATGGAGTTGTAATAAGAGGACGTGTATATTTGTAACCAAGTTTCATGAAATTTCTTTAGTAAATTTCCTTCAATTTAACCCTCTTTATTATCTCAACCATACCGTACCTAAGCTCATTACAATCTGTATAAAGACCTTTTGATTTTTATTTCTAGTTTATACATAAGTGGTGGAGATGTGATAATATTGCAAGATTGATTGAGAGTTTGAATACTTTTCACCCTAAACACTTAAGTGCATTAAAGTGAAATTTTGGTAAGGGTATAAAGGTTTATGCTTTTGATTTCAATGTGATTATTGATGTGATTACTATTCATATTACTAAGGAAGTTAATTTTAAGATAACTTGACTCTAATTGTAAGTTAATTTGATTCAGTAGGATATGATGATTTATAGTATAAATAGACTTATCAAGATTAATGAAAGGTAGATGTTGTAAGATTTATAATTTTGATTAAGATTTGGTTTGAGGATAAGCAAAAGCTTAAGTGTGAGGATGTTTGATATATGCACAATTGACCATATTTATACCCCATATTTGATATATGCATAATTGACCATATTTATACCCCATAATTGACCATTTTTATACCCCATATTTGAGAGAAGATTTCATATAAAAATACGACATAAAACGAAGATTTGAAACAAAGAAGGGATACACAACTGTGCATCAACCCGTGTACTTTTCTCACGTCGTGCAAAATCGCAAATTCTAGGTATTTTAGGTTATACCTAGTCTAGTTTATGATCGTGTATCTCTCAGGACCCCAAAAGTTACTATAAAAAGATGTGTTAGGAGGCAAAATAGAGAAGTAGATGTGCGGAGACGTTCAGGGACTTTGAGACGCAATTTAAGGAGCGATTTTGATCCAAAAAAGTGGAAAATATGAAGAAACCATCGAATGATCCAAAAAAATACTCAAACCTTTATCTTGCAAGAACATTCGATAGGAGATAAAGAGGGAAATTTAGAATTATGAATCCTTTATTTTCTATTTTTTTTCTTTCTATTTATGTTTGATTTCACCTTCCATCATATGTAGCTAAATTTCTTTAGTATCTACGTAAGATGAACCATATGTTTATGTTGTAATATGTTTTGATTATTTTATTTAATGTAATTGTTTTGATTGACATATTGTAATTCAATTACATATTTAATATATGCTCTAATAGATCTCGAATATTAGATTATAATATGATTTCATAACATAGAGATTGAGAAATCCTCTGTATGAATAGATCCACCATAGTTTGAAGGAGTTGATTGCAACCCTATAGATAAGACAACATAAATTCTCCGAATTAGGGTCAAAGCTAATAGCGGAATTTACAAATCGGTAAAGCAATCTTAGTACCTTTAATCTGAATAATATCAGTTGATAATTATAAGATTAGTTGTCAATATTCTCAAGTGAATTATTAGCATACCATGAGAATTTTTATGGTCTAATAATCAATAAAACAATTGCATAATAAAAAGTCAACTATTTAGGAGGATTCGTAACCTAGACACTAATTTTTGATATCGAATGTTTCTAAGTGATTTTCTTTGTCTTCTGTGTTCTTTATTGCTACCTATTTTATTTTAATTATTTAAGTTTTAGTTTTTAATCTAAAAATTCAAAACCCATTTCATAGAGTAGATAATAGGATAACAATAATTACTAATACTCGTCCTCTTTATGAGACGACCCATATTTGTTAGTACTAGCTACAACTATGTCGTGCACTTACGGATAATTCATAATTGACTAACTAAGTTTAGGTCAATCACCATCAAATGTTTTTCGTTATTTTGGGGTTATATTTAAACGTTTTCTAAACATTAGGATTTTATTTGTACACTCTGAAATCTTAAGGTTAAACATGTCGAATGAAGAAAACATTAGGGTCAAATGTGACCCTTTTGCCCAATAATTAGGGATGGCAATGGGTCAGGCCTGACCTTTACCTGCTGAGGTCCAAGCCTAGGCCGAGGCCTAATTAGGTTCAAGGCAGCAGGCCAGAGGCCAAGCTTAACTAGGCCAAAGGTTGTTCGAGCTAGAGCCCGACCTAACTCGACTTTACCAAAGTTTTTTAAATTATAAGTGTAAAACGATGTTGTTTTCAATAAAATGAAGTTGTTTTGCTTAGAGGGTTCGAACCTCGGGTCTAGGCAGTCTGAGTCCTGATCGAGCCCAAAAATTGGACCCAAAACTCAGTCAACCTGTGTCTGGCATGCTGACTTCGAACCAAGCCTAAGCCTGGGCCTATTTGCCATCCATAATAATAACTAAATTACAATATCAAATTCTAAAATCTCTAATATTTTTAATTCAATGTTCAAACTTTTAAATTTTTCAATTGAGTAGCTAATATTTTTATAATCTTAATAACCCAATAACATTAATTCTCTTAATATTTTGTTGATTTGACTGACATAAATTTTTTTATCCATAACATGTAGGCATTTACATTTTCTTGTTTGTGTATTTATTTACTTATTTTATTCTTTACCTTATTATATATTTATTATACTAATTGTTTTATTACTTATATTTATATTTATATTTGTATGTATTTTTATATTTATTGTAGTTTGTTTGTTTTATTTTATATTATTATTACTTTGTTATTTTAATATATATACATACATACATACATACATACATACATATATATATATATGTATGTATGTATATTTTACACACACACACACATATTTTTATGGGTATATTAGGAGCGTATTACTAGACCTCCCTAGACCCAACATATCAATGGGGCTTTCAATAGGTTGCTGTTTATGTAAGCATTTATGTAAAAAAAATTATCAACTAATCATTCACATGAACTAAAACACAAGACCTAATGCGCAAAAGAGGTTTTAGGTTGAGTATTTTAGTCGCACATGGATAATTAGTTGATAATTTACTTTTCACATGGACACCTATAGGTCGTAGACAAAAAAAGATTCCATTGGCCAAATTAGCAAAATACTAATAGAACTAACATTGTTTAGGTTATAACATATTGGACACTTAATTGAAATTTTTTTAATTTTAAAATTGAGTACTAAATTAAAAAAATTTCAAAAAGTTGGGCGTTTTATAATATGTTATCCCAAATATTATTAAATGTGGGGTTACGTAATAAATCTAAGATATTCAACAATCAAGACTTTCCTAGAAGAATTAACATTTAAAAATATTTAAATTAAATCCTATATTGACAGAACTTTGATTAGACTATGTTTCTATCAGTTAAATGTCATATTAGTGTTAATGTGATACTCTTTTTTTAATTATTCATGTAAAACTCTTAGTGCCACATGAGTCACGTGATACTATAAGATCCACTCATTTTAATTCCTTGAGTTTGATACTCTTAGGCCATATTTTGTTGGATGTTAATTAATGGAATGGAACGGAACGGAACGGAACGATTTATAATAAAATGGAATGTAATACAGTGAAAAGTTGTTTGGGAGGGATTGAAGGGTTCATAATGTAATGTAGTGAAATGTTGTTTAAAAGATGGATGGAATGGAATATAGTGTATATTTACTAAAAAAAAGGAATGTATAATAAATAACTATTATACTCCTTATATTAAAATAGTTTTTACAAGAGGTTTAACGCTTAAAATAGAAATGATGCCCAATTAAAAAGTCACGGTTGTCGTGACAAATAATTTTTTATATATTTTCTATTTTAAAATTTTAATTATTTTATTATTAAGTAATATACAATTTATTATTAATTACATAAAAATATTATTGTTAATTATTTAATAAATTTTATTTTATTCTATTCTATGTGATTTAAATGTAAAATTAATGGATTTATATTTTAATTTATATATAAATATACACAAACAATCAAGGACTATTCCAACGTTATCTTAAAAGAGACTTTCATGATTTTTTTAAAAGAAATTATGATGAGTGAAAGATATTCAAGTCCAAACCAAGCCTACGAACCAAATTCAATTTGACTAAAACTAAACTCAATTTCTAACGAAATTTGAAAAAGTCTGAAACTCAACCTAACGAGCAAGCTTGAATTTTTTGAATATGCTCGAAGCCTAGAAAAGCTCGAGCTCAAACTCAATCATGCTTGAAATGAAACTCTTACTTAATACAATTTTTTGATATCAGGCTCGAGAGCTTCAACATGTTGTCGTTCCTACTTTTTGATTTGTGTTACGCATGCATATTACAAATTCATCTCATTCGTTTTAGTATATGCTTAGTTAAATATCATGTTATATAGAACAAAGGCTAAATTGCTGCCTATATTGGTTCACAAACAAGCGAACAAAAAATACTGAAGTTCAATTACCATATTTTTGCTGCTAAACCTTCTCTAATTACTCTACCGCATAAAATGATGTCCAAAATGCAGAAATCCAAAATCAAATTATAAAGCCAAAATTGTTTCAATAAAAGACATGATTTAAGGTACTACAGAGAAGAATAAAAATTCCAAACAAAATGCAAGTGAGGAGGGGTATCATATTACACCGTTGAGAAAAGAAAAAATAAGCTTTCTTTCAACAATAATTCTTGGTTATCATCAAAACAAAGGTAGGATTTCTGTTTTCCTCAGGCTCCTGCTCTCCCCATGCTTGATAAATCTACTTCCCACTGTGATGCTGGGTTCAATGAATCATGATTAAAATTAGCAGCCCCTATATTATCCTCTTGACCCTTCCCAACCTGTTTGGTAATTGTGCTTGCAGCCTATTTATACCAACAATGAGAACAAGATCAGGAGAAATGAATTGCAAAGATAACTCTAAGATGAGTGTCGGGTGAAACAAAAAACGAGCTTAGTAAAAAGAAAACAGTTTTCTAGATGTATACCAGATAGGTTTGAGATTTCAGAGTATGAACAACTCCTTTGACAAAGCATTCACCAAAATGGAACCCAGTTTCATGTTTCAAACTAATCTGCACATCACAAATCGATTAGAATTCAATAATATTTTAATAATTATTATTTTAAATGTTAAGAACATGCCTCATCACACTTCTGAACTACACTTAATTTATACAATGATAACGACAGCATGATCATTCCAGATGCACGTGATAATAACTTAAATGTGCACTCCACTATACAAACCAAACTATGTTCAAATTTCACACCTACAAATCTGGACATATACTTGTTCATCATGACATTCTTGAGGTGGAAAGTCAGTGTCATAAGCAAGAATATGGATCAAGAAAACGACAATATATGCTGGGTAATTTGTAAGTGGTTCTCTTTCTGTATTGCTTGATAAATGCTTCCATGTACTTCAGTGACTACACAAAGAGCAAGAGAAGAGATTGAATAGGGTAGGTACAAAAAAAACTCCTTATTATATATATATATATGATGATAGTTTGGAGGAAAAACAAGCATACTGCATCAAGGAGATCCTTGGAACCATCTGATGCAATCAAAGCGAAAAACACATGCATATCTAATAGGTATAACACGACAGTCTTGTTGGAATTTTCGAACATAAACGATAGAAAGAAAAGTGAGCAGAGAACAATGAGAACAATGAGATAAAATGAAATGATGTTAACTCAAACACATTCATTAAATTATCATAATAAGGCCTTATATAAGGCTTACACATAGTGGCCAACTGATTGAGCTAAGTTTATACTATAAATTGGCCCTGATTTCTTGAGTATTTATGCACTTATTGACTCCTAATTCATGATTTTTGTGCTTAATTTGGTTCCTCATATCGAGCTTTTATAATTTGCAAATTGCCAGTATTTTGTCGTCATTTGATA
>JAOSBP010000204.1:15228224-15245566 GCA_027563825.1 Erythroxylum mucronatum
AACATTCCCTGTGGATTCGATCCCGACTTACCACAACTACAAATTTTAGTATGCAGAGTCAGGTAAATTTTGCAGTGTATTCGACACGCGCTGTCAAATTTTGGAAGGTATTATATTATTTTAAATAAACATAATAATTATGATTCATTTTTAATATCTTTTTGTTAATATTATATTTTTTTATATGTTAGGCAAGTACTATTTGATTGATTCAGGCTACACTAATATGCTTAGATTTCTTTCACCATACTGAGGTGAAATATATCATTTGCAAGTTATAAAGGCAGAGGAAAACCTCAGGGTCCACAGGAATTGCTTAACTACAAGCATTCTTCATTAAGAAACATTATTGAAAGATGTTTTTGCATTCTAAAAATAAAATTCCCTATACTTAAAAACATGTCGAGTAATGATATAAATAAACAGAAACACATCATTATTGCTTGTTGTATTATATACAATTATATTAGAATGCATGGCCAAAGCGGTGAATTATTTGACAATTGTATTGAAAATGAAGAACAAATTAGAGAAAGTAAAAATGAAGATCCAAGTTCTCAAGTAGAGTATAATATCACTCTAGCATAATTTCGAGATATGTCTTGAAGTGAGATAAAATTGCTAGACAAATGTTGAGTAATTATATTATTTCTAATTAATTTATGTTTCTTTTTGTAAATGATAATACTATTATGTTTTCAAGAATTATAATACGATGGATATCTTTTATTGATTACAATGACTTAATATAATTTTGTAATTTATAAAATTTTATTATATACAATTAATGTGTAATTTTTAATTATATTTAATTTTCATACATTTTAATTTTAGTTATAATGATAATTAATTAATTTAAAAATATAATGTATTATATTAAAATTATTAACATAAGACTATAATTATAAAAATAGAAACAGATTGATAAAACCAAGCATATTTTTGTTTTTATTTTTATTACAAAGCTCAACCAAAGAGTTTCTTAATTTTTAGTATTTATATTATAAATCTCAACCAAATAATTTTTGTTTTTTTAAACAAAAACAGAAATCAAAAACCACAGGAGAAAAATAGAAATGCAACCAAACGGGCCCTAAGTTTTACATGGTATGAAAACCAAATATCAAAAACTACAATAGAAAAATAGGAAGTGTAACCAAACGATCCTAAGTTTTACATCATATGAAAATCAAAATTCAAAAACTACAACAGAAAAATAGAAGTGCAACCAAACGACTCCTAAGTTTTACATGCTATGAGAATATTGAAAATTAATTTAGTTGCTTGTCATTCTTAAAATATTATTTTTAATCTCATTATAATTATTTAAAATAAATAATTATTATTTTTAGTATAATACAAAGTTTTTTATTTTTATAAACCTTTACTTTAATATAAATAATTTTATTATTAAATCCAATATATTTATTATTGTATAAAACCAACAAATTTATCTTGTTAAATATCATAATGTTTATATCACACTTAATATATCTATTTAATGAAATGATTAAATATAGTTTAAGAACTATAAACTAATATGATTATAATTATTATATTTTCTACGAATTAATTTTTATTTACTAAATATTATTTTATTAAAAAATTAAAGGGCTGGTGGCCTATAATCTTTGACTTATTTTTAACAAAATATTAATGAATCTAAAACTCTTAAATTCATTTCGTTTGATTTGAAATTGTACATTGTATAGTTTAATTCATAACTAAAAAATATTTTAATTAAAAATAGTCCAAAATAATCATTCCTCACCCCTAATTTATCCTTATATTTTCTGGCAGAAGAAAATATCAAGTTTGACGATAGAATCAAGCGCGTGGGGCTAAGGCTGCTGCAATATGGCAGAATTGACACGCTCACATGAAAACAAACAAAGATTCTACAGATTCTAATACGTACCAACAAAGCCACCAAACTGCAGGAACCGTCCAGGTGCTTTGTTCAGAGCATTGACACTCCTTAGATATTCAAAGGACGGCATCAGAAAGTCTAGTAAAAGAGAAGTTTTGATTTTGTCTCCTAAATAAGCCATAGAGAATTTTGGACCTCAAAAAATATTGTCTGGTTAGGATCGGTACACCTATCAAAAAATCTCACTTTCCTAGCACTTTCTTGTTCCTTCTCTTCAAACTCTGTTTCTTCAAGCCTCCTGCTTTCAAACTTCATGAACCTTTGACTAACAGTGGAAGAATTCCCGCTTTTTGTTATCCATCAATTTTTACTGGGTATCTCTTTTTTTCCTTAAAAGTACATCTCCTAACTTGAAAAAGTCGCAACTCTGATCTGGGCTTTTGATATTTGTCAAGTTACAATCATTCCTGGGAAGAAGAATGGTGGTAGCTATGTATGTGGTAGGTTCATCCATGGTGGACTCGCATACTAGTCCTTGCTTGTGTTTGGACGCACTACCAACGACTAATAATATTAGTCACAAGAACAGCGGAGACTTGGTTTTGCCGAGGAATTCGATGAAGAGGAAGCAATCTCGGATATTACGGAGTTCTTTTGTGGATTCATGGCAGGACTGCAGGCTATCTTCGGGACCGATATCGGATACTATAAGCAAATATTGGAGGAAGCAGCGGAAAGATAGGAGACTTGTGGTAGTCAACGAATTGGCCGGGCAATATGAAGATAGTTTCGAGGATGTTAAGAGAGTAAGGCGTGAAACTTATAGCATAACCTGCTTCAATTAATTTTGATGTTTAATGGCAATGAGCTTGGAATCCATCTGATTGACCAAGATGTTCCTGGCTGCAGCAAATGCTCAACTATTTCACGTACAAAGCTGTCAGGACTGTTCTCAACCAGCTCTATGAGATGAATCCAACGCAGTATCGGTGGTTCTATGAGTAAGTCTCTCGTTCTGACCAACGCTTATCACTTGATTACGCGTTTTCACATGACGTGTTGATGTGATTTAGTTACCTGGATGATGTTTTCCCATATCTTCACGTTTTGGCAGTTTTGTTGCTTCCAATAATCCTGGAGATGGCAAACGTTTCTTACGCATCCTCGTCAAGGTTTGTGTTCTGTTCTGTCACACTCGCACTGAATTCAAAATCCAGTGAAATAAGTAAGCTTTAGCTTCTTTTCTGCATATTTGCTAATGACAGGAGAAGCAAGGCCTTGCTGAAAGAGTGATGATTACTCGGCTTCATCTGTATGGAAAATGGGTAAAGGTAAGGTAAAAAACCTGTTTTTTTGGCTCTATGATATGATTTTGTTGAAGAAAACTCTCTATGATATGATGTCAAACATATACGAACAAGTGACGAAGGCTTACATCTTTCATGTAGAAATGTAATCACGCTGAAATATACAACGAAATTTCCAATGAAAACTTGGAATTGATGCGTGAACGGCTCATGGAGACTGTGATATGGCCTTCAGATGACACCAACACGGAGAAAATTGGTTGAAGAATTGCTAGATTCACATGCCCCACCCAACTCTTTACCATTGGACTTCTGTTCGGAGGTCTCTGGTTTAGTGCCAATCGGTCTGGTTACAAGAACCGGATATTTCTTATTTTTACAGTTGGATGGATGTACATAGAAGTTAACTAATTTCGAATGTCTCGCAAAGTTTTATGACAAGAATCTAAATGGAATTGTGCTTAGTTTATTATGAACGAGGTTTCAGGGTTCAGGCTCCATACGGTATGATTTATTAAATGATTTCTGGAAACTCCACAAGATATGAGAATTCATCAGAACGTAATATAAATACAATAATGATACTACCAAAGATAAAGAGTAAAACAAGATCCAACTCTTCAATCTGTTCACCCAAGCCTTTGTCCTTAAACATCCCTTCCTGGACATCAACACCTTCTTTATACTTAGCATGAAATTTAACTAAATACTAGGCCCTGTCGATCTCCTGGATAAATGCCATCAATCGTCCAAAATTGAAACCAGAACTCACTGGCAATGGAACTTCAATTGATACCGCGTTTAACACATATTACACAAGGAGCTTGCATACACGACAAGATTATTTCGGAGACCTTGCATCGTACGGATATGATTATCCCATAGTGCTCTAGAGAACAAGAAATTCAGGAAAATTTCTATTGCTTATGCTAACATTGTTATCATTTCAGCCATGAATATCAGATTCCTACGGATTCTTCAACCTAACTGTTGGTCTATCACATAATAGCCTCATCAAATGGAATAGTTCACCCATGCGACATGTGAAGAATGGGGAATGGTAGAGCATTTCAGAAATCACATGGAATTGTACAAGAGTCATTCCAGAAATTTGCATGGTTGAACTTAAAGAATTAGTACAGTATCTCTAGAACACAGGAGACCTTGAAGGTAATCTGATCGGACGTACAAGAATATACAAACTGCACTAACTGAAAAATCCAAAACTGCCAACAAAAGGGTAAAAAGAAAAGGAATGACTTGATTAAATAGTAATACCTGTTTCCATAATGCAACTTCAATGGAACTCGGATTAATTGAACGATTGAAGTTTGCATTTTTATACCAGCATCATTTCCTAGGGAACAGAACACTGAAGAAAATGTTGCACGAGTCGCACTTAGTAAACATTATTACGAGTAATTAAGCAACTCCAACCATTTTCTGCAAGTCAAATTGTAACTCTTTCTGAGCAAGATAGACAGATCACGAGATTTTTATCAAAAGGTGGATGTTAACCCAACTAGGATCACACATATCCAATAAATAGAAGATAATTTTCCACTTCAACAATGAAATACAACAAGGGCTGGAAGATGCTCAGTTTTTACACCAACAAACACAGTTCCTCGAGGCCTACTTCTAGACCAAAATTTACCTGACCAAGACCTTAGCTGAAGAACATCTTCTCCAAAAATGCTGAACCTATCTTACAAAATAACGTCAAGATCAAAAATGATAAGCTCTTTCCTCCACTAGCTCAGAGGATTAACAAAATATAACCATATGAAGTAATCACCGAAAATCATACGACTGATTGAGTACCGTTTTAACACGAAGCTGCACCAAAAAAGAGCACAAAAAATGGTTTAGGAAACACTGGGACTGCTTTAAAAGACAGCCAAAATGAGACAAAAAGTAGTAACCTTGACGTCTAGGCATGGATCATTGACCATGCTTGTTACTTGAGACACTATGCCAGCATTTTGAAGTTTTACAAATCGAGCAACTGCACCAGGACAAGAAGGGGCCGTAAGGTTTACCACAACCCAGACAGCAGCTGCACGTAACCTGCTGTCATGGCTCTCCAAGAACTTGATAATAAAAGACTGGGTTCCATCATTTGCTTGGGCAAGAAGACAGTCCATAACAGCGTCCTTGTGGAACTCATTTCCACTTGCAACATTGGTTAACACATACATTCCCTGCATAAGAAATGATTGTTTGACATCTCAGAAGTTGAAAAGGTATATAAAAAGCACCCAAGCCAACCTGGCAGCACAGTTTTCAACTGCAGAATGACAAGGAAATTGGTTCTGAACTATTAAATATGCTCCTCAAATTCACAACTATGGACTTGAGGAAAAAAACTACCACCATTAAGGATTTCTTGCAAGCTTCAAGGATTTTCCAACCAAATTAAGCCGAATAATTAAACCATTCCATAAAAAAGCAAGCACAAAGCAGAAGTCCAACCTGTATTCCAATTTCAGCCTTTGAAGTTCTCTGTAATTGCCTTCCAACAGCATCTAATATAATACCATCTTCAGAAAACACATATTCAACAGAGTTTATACATCCATCAACAAGGTTCCTAACAAGCGCCAATGCTTGCTCTTGAACAGAAGGCTCAGTGTCTACAGTTCAAATGTGAACTGGCATTGGTTTATGATTGAATATAGATTATATGCATAACTAACGGGTCAAGAAATAATAAGTACCACATATAAGGCTAGCTAACAAGGAAGCAGTGAGCTCCAGAAAAATCCCTTCTTTACATTTTTCATCTGACAGGAAAACCATGTTCCTCAAAGCCCACAGTGCATTTAACCTGACCACTGAATCCATTGATTTTGAAAGCTGAGCAAGATGCTTAACACCTCCATATTGGACAAAAGTTGATTTACGTGTTGTAAAATCGATCAATATATTGCTAATAGTTCCCAGAGCTGCAACCTGGATAAAAGGAAATTGTACAATAGTTTGTAAAACATAATCAAGCATGGAACAAACAAACGTCAAAAGGAAAATAAAAAAAATGGAAATTATTTTTTTCTACTATATTTATTCAATTTCAATCACCCTCCTCGAGTTAGAAACTTTTTGTTTGAGGAATTCAACCTAGTAACTATCACCAAAAAATTGAATTGAAACACATACCTGTATGGAAACTGAAGAATCATCCAACATCTGGATCAAAGGAATTATTAGCTTTTCGTTCATAAAATAGCCTGCACACAAGTTCTAATTTAACAAGTATCAGTAAAACTGTTAAAGTATAGGCATATGGCATGCTAATTCAAAATTTAGGAATTGTTGTATCACAAACCTTGATTGAGCGAGTGACACTTCTTAAGCAAATACAGGATGCAGTGCGCACATCAACACTGTCATGTGTCAATGCATCAGCCACCAATTTCAAACCCTATAAATTTACGAGCTTCTATCAGAATTTGGAAGCTGATAAAGTACTCTTTACTTATCCTCACATTTTTAGTTACATCGTTAGTCCGTCATCTATTCCCTTTAATACCAAGAATGCAATTTTTTATGCTGTATTTCAAGTAGCATAATATCAAAGTTAATTCTCAAATTAGGGAAAAATGATCATTATGTCCCAGGACCTGACCATCTATTCTTTTGGCCCCAGTAAAATCAATTAAGGAACTATGGCATCATGGTGGAAGGTGTTAGTATAAGTTCACAAAGGTGTTCTTCTCAAAAACTAGAGATACAAACTAAAAATTTCAAAGATAAAGAACCCAGACCTCCAAGAAACAGTCTTCATTCTTAAGCACATTCAAACTCTACTTATTTGCTAGTTAAATCTAAATGATATTATAGCAAATGTAGCTTCACATAGAAATAAGCAACATTTTCTCCAGTCACTGTTCTAGGACTATAAAGTGACTATAAATTAACACTAAAGATTTCATAAATCAGCCATACCGAGTGATTTTTGCAATTATAGTAATTGATTGCCTTTACTTTCTTGTATATTAACTTTCCAGTGAATTAATCAATTGGAACAATTTATGCATTGAAAATACATATTAGATTTACCGAAATATATATTAGACATACAACGGTAAATGATATAAACCTAAAATCAATCAGGTTGAATTCAAGAAGCATGCAAAATCAACTGTGGATAGGATAGAAAGGATTGCTAATAATGAACTATATATTCAACAAAGACCTGCAACGATAGAAATTTAGATCTGCAGGTCTCCAACTTTGAGCATAGATCAGCCAATGCCAGCAAAACACCTTGTAAACGTTTGGGATGCAATTGACCTTTCTGAAAATGGTTGCATAATTTATCAAGAGCATTTGCCTCAAAAGCTAGTTTCTGAAGATCCTCCTTTTCTGCAATTAAGCTAGAAAAAACAAAGGATGCTTCATCTCCGACTTGACCAGGATCATCAAGAAGCTCAAGTAAAAGATCTACCATTCCAGTTTTGATTCCTAAATCTTGCAAATGTTGAGGGGAGGTATTCCTCAGAACTATCAAGCACACGCATGCAAGCAACCTTGTGCGGGGATATCTATCTTTAGTTAATTCAATAATGGAACTCAGCGCCCTTCCCCTTTCTAATCTCACAAACTCGGATATGACATTAGGGTTGTTCTTAAAAACTGCAGCAAGAGACTCTAAACTTGCATCTCGTTGACTAAGAGATCCTTCCAGGAGGCTAACAAGCTTCTTAAGAACCCCTGCATCACACAAAGCTCTCTGCTCCTCATTTGTGGTACACGAATGCGCAATGATACTTGCACCTAGACCTGTTATATTTTCACTTTCACTGTTCAATAAGGAAAGAAGAAATTCCATGTTTTTCTCTTTAAAAAATTCAAACTTTGGTGCCTTTTTAGATTGATAAATCATCCTCAACGAACGAGCACCAGCATCGGCCACCTGAACACCAGACAAAGCGGCCATTAACAGTCACATAACACATTAAAAGAAAAAACATGTCCAAATCTTTTCCTTCACTTTCCGTATCAATTTATCAGCGGCCAAACAACAATCTTTAAACAAACAATCAAATCCAACATAACCTCTACACTCTAATTTTAACTTTTGTTTCAAGTATTTTAAAATTCAAATCCAAACGCTAAGTAAGCGAATTGCAGTTACTTTGTAATCGGGAACCGAAAGCAAGCGAATTAGGTGGGAGAAAGCTCCGGCGTCAAGAACTGCTCGGACGCCGGCGTCGAAGCCGCAAGCGAAGCTGCCAAGTGCGGCGGCGGATTGGACGAGAACGTTGCTGGTGTACTTATTGGCGATGCTGATATCGTCTCCGCCAGCGAATCGAGAATCGGCTTCGGCTAAGGTGGCGCAGAGGACGGAAGCGACGGCCGGAATGGCGCCAAGTTCGAGGAAGGAAAGTTTCTTGGTGCGATTGCCGATGATCTGATTCTTGACCTCTCTAAGGGCCTTGAGCTTGATTTCAGGTTCCGGAGACGACAGTCGGCTCACAAGATCCGTCGGGCGCTGCTGTGAGAGGGCGGAGGATGTGGTTGTAGTTGGCATGACGACGGAAGCGACGGTGGTGAATGCTGCCGGCAATGGAATTGCATAAGATGGGGAAAAAACAAGCTCCACCTGGGAAGAGAGAACAAACTTTGAAGGGAGGATCAAGAGTAATTAACAATAATGATTATTGTTATTTATGGGGTGGGGTGGGCACCGGACAGTGCAATCTTAAAATAAAATTTTCGTTAATATCCATATTTATCAAATTCTGACGTTTTGCTTTTTATTTCGGTAATGTGTAATATAAACTTCATTCTTCCACATGAAATTAACCTATTCACGTCACGTGTAATATTAAGATGAGTTTAATCCTCTCGTGACTCGAATTATAATTTTGTATTTTTAATAGTTTTTCATTAGTTGAATTTGTAACTAATTTTCTTGTTTTGATGAGATCTATAAAACAAAAATGATAATTAACTCAAGTTAAATTGAACTCCTTGCTCTTGGGCAGGTGTAGGTTGTGAACAGAACCATGTTACCGTGCTCCGTCTTCCTGGAGTATCTCTCACTGGCCAGCTTCCGTCTGGAGTGTTCTCTAACCTCACCAAGCTCAGAACCTTGAGCCTTAGATTGAATGCTCTCACGGGTCAGCTACCTTCAGATCTCGCTGCCTGCACTAGCCTCCGCAACCTCTACTCGTAGGGAAATATTCTCTCGGGTGAGATCCTGAATTTTTTGTTCAATATTTAGAGTCTTGTGCAGGCTTACTTTTACTTTAATGTTTTGTTTTTGCTAGTTTGTGTATGCATTGAACAACGTTTCAACACATAGTTTCTTCTCTTCTCTTATTCTAAATCCTTTCCAATACCATCGGCTCTTGACACCTTGTTGGAGACTTCTCCGGCCACCGACAACTCCTTAAGAGGATCGCTGATAGTCTTGCCACAAAAGTTGGCCTGAAAGCAAAGTTCATGGCTAGTTTTCGTCAAAGCAAAGTACATGAACTTTGCTCGGTCTGACCCAACGTCTGTCGCTGACATAGCGTCTGACACACTTCACAAGCCCCCTCTGTTTTCTGGAGCCGCCTGACAAGTTTGCTGTAAGGAGAGAGAGGCAGTATTCTGTTCCTTCTGCAGCCCGTTGGTTGCCCACTTTCGAACCTGTTATAGCCATTCTTGCAAGATAACTCCCTTGGCATTATTTCCTTTTAACTTGACCCTTCAACTTTTCGCAACACCTTTCTTTCGTAGTTCTAACGGTTGAGGTTTTCTGAGAGACTTTACAAGTGTGGTTGTTGATATTTCTTTTTCCTATTGATCCTACGGTAATCACTGCTTGTTTTCCTTTGTGCTCTTCTCCTATTAGCTTCTGAGTTTATGGTTCAATATTGATTTCCTTTATTAGTGGTAGCCCCTTTTTCGATTAATAGTGGTCTGGTTCTAGTATTAGAAGTATTATTTCTTTCTTTTATTAGCAGTATTACCTCCTTTTTTCGGTTTTAACTTTATCTTCTCTATTCTCGATTTTTTCCCTATTATTATTATTCTTTTATTTATTATTGTTAATACTACTCTACTGTTATTTATTTATTATGTTATTTATTATTAGTAGTATTATTTTTATTCATTATTTATTTGTTTGTCTTACTGTATCCGTAGACTCTATATTTCTATTAGTATTAGTCTTGTAGACTCTCAGGGCACTGATCAAGGAAGACGCATAGCGCAGATGGCAACGAGAAAAGATAGTCTTGGTAAGGCGAAAGGTAATAGCAGATTATGGCCACATCAGGTATATATATTTCAATGTATTACCAATTTTTACTAATTTATTTCTTGTATCCTACATCTTTGTTATCATGTCACATATGCATGTGGGCCTACTGGAAACAACCTCTCTACATTGTAGGGGTAAGGCTGCATACTATTAAGCCCCCTAGACCCTACTTTAATACGGGAATTCGGGGTATGATGATGATGATAATTATAAAGAGATTATGTTATTTATTTGACCAATTATGCATGATTATCATATTTATACATCTCGGTGTCCTAATTTATATTTTATTATAATTTCAAATTAACCCTAAAGTTTTGTCATTTTAAAATTTCATATCTATTTCTTCTAAAATGATATCATTCACTCGGTATAATATATCTTACATTATACTATTAAATTAATTTTAAAAAGGTTTTGGGATTACATCTTTAAGAATTTACCCACATAAATCGATTAAAACAATTTTAAGGATTTTAACTGAAAAGAGATTTCAGTTAATCAACTGATAATTAGATATTAATAGTATCGAAAAAGATATTAGTACAATTGGGGAATTTTCATGGTCTAATAAACTATAGATTAAATTGGGTAGTGAAATTATGATTATATGAGAAGTCCTAGGTGGATTCGAAGTCCAAGTATCATTGTGTTCTTTGACTATTTCTCAATCTAATCTTTTTTCTAGTTAGTTAATTATAGACTTTCAATTTAGGGTTTTCATTTTGAATCAGATTAATCATAAACACCATAATTTGATGTATTAGATTAATCATAAACACCATAATTTGTTGCGAGATGGTGAAAGGCGTGGGGTGATTCATGGTTGTCGGGCAAAGTTGGGTTGTCCTAGGATATCACATTTATTTTTTGCCGATGACTCGTTGCTTTTCTTTAATGGCTCTGTCTCTGAAGCTACTCAAATTAAAAGCATTCTGGGAGTTTATGAAGAAGCTTATGGTCAGTGCATCAATTTTGGTAAGTCTGGTATTCTTTTTAGCCCATGTGTTGCACAGGATGTTAAGGATGCCATTTCTGATTTACTTGGAGTGCACCTACCTTTGGGTATTAGTAACTATTTAGGCTTACCATCTCTAGTTGGAAGGAGTAAGCGACAGATTTTCTCTTTTCTTAAAGACAGGGTCTGGAAGCGTGTAAACAATTGGAACAACCGCTTTTTGACTAGAGCGGGTAGGGAGATCTTAATCAAGGCTGTCATTCAAGCTATTCCGACATATTGCATGAATTCTTTCTTCTCTCGGTTGCTATTTGTCATGAGTTACATGTTCTTATGAACAAAATTTGGTGGGGTGGTTGTAGGGAAGGTAGTAGAGGCATCAATTGGTTGTCATGGATTGTGTGTGCTGTGAGAAGTCATTGGGTGGTATGGGTTTTAGAGACCTCCAATGTTTTAACACTGCTCTTTTGGGGAAACAAGGATGGGGACTTACTGTTGACACTAACACTCTTTCGTATCAGGTTCTCAAAGCTAAATATTTCCCTTGTGGGGATTTTTAATAGCTCAGTTGGGTTCCAACTACAACTTAGTTTGGAAAAGTGTATTGCTCGCTCAAAAAGTGTTGTTAAGCGGGGTGAGGTGGAGGGTAGGAGATGACGAAAGTATCTATGTTAATCGAGATCCTTGGATTCCAAAGGAGATGGGCTTCCGTCCAGAAGGTCCTATGGCAATTCATGATGCTATAAGGGTATGTGACTTATTCATAAATCGGGCGAGGAGATGGGAGTTTGAGAAGTTGCTTTCTTTTTTCAGTATTGATGATATGAATGCTATCCTAGGTATTCCACTGAGCATTAGCCCCAAACCGGATAAAATCATGTGGAATTGTGATAGAACAGGGATTTATTTGGTTAAAACTGCTTATTATGAGGCTCTTGAGGTTTTGGGTGGTAGTGGCAACGTTTGCATGGGGTTGTATGGAAGAAAATATGGTCTCTTGATCTACCTCCAAAAGTTCGTGATTTCCTATGGCGCTGTTGTCCTGGAGTGTTACCAACTAAAGATAATTTGCAACGAAGAGGGGTGGACGTTGACTTGAAATGCCTGTTTTGCAATGAAAATGAATCATTAAAGCATGCATAGAGTTATGGCAGTTAGCAGGATTATTTCTACTGTGCTCTATGTCATCTTTTCAGGACCCTTTTTCCAATGTTATTGAGACAGCAGGAAGAGATCGTGTCGCTAGAGTTGGTATTCAAGCATGGAAGCTATGGTCAGCAAGGAACGAAAAACTATAGAATGATAAATGGGTAACTCCACAAAAAATTCATGTTTAAGCTAATTCTTATTACTCGGACTTGAAGGAGCTGCTGCCCGTCGGGGTTCCTTATGCTGTTGGTCCCAGTTTGCGGCTGATTTTTCAGACAGCAGCAGTAACTATGCCGTCCTCTAACTGGTTGGCATTCATTGATGGCTCGATTTTTGCAGATGCTGGCTTTTTTGGTTTTGGCATTTTGTTTGAGGGTGGTGAAGGCTATTTTTCTTTAGCAATTTCTGGTTATGATGAAGGCAATAGAGGTCCTGAGATTGCGGAGGCGCTAGCTCTTCATCAGTGCTTGCTGTTTGCTTGTGATGGTATGCCACAAGTTGGTTCTATGTTTACTAATAGTCAGCGCCTTGCTCATGCTTTGAATTCTAGTTCTTTGGATAATTCTTATTTTGGTCTTATAATTTCATATTGTAAGGATATTTTATGTACTAGGGACAATATCTCTGTCTCTTGGGTTAGGCGTTCTAGGAATAGGGATGCCCACTCTCTTGCTAGGGCGTCTATTCTCTATAGTGGCTTTCATGTTTAGGTCGACATGCCTAACTGTGTCTTGGATCATTATTCCTCGAGTTAATATATCATTCTCTCTTTCAAAAAAAGATAATAGAAAGATAGTAAATACTAGTAATTCTAATCTTCATGGGATCGATCCCTACTTGCCAATGCTAGCTGTAACTACACCTTGTGCTTATTATTAAAACTAAAAACTCATCATCAATAACAAACATAACAGACTAGTTAATTTTACTTGGTAGTGATAAACACCTCTTGCACATTAAATTATACCATACTCCCAGATATGATGTTAATTGCTAGCATTACACCAAAAGGAGCTTTAAGCGACAAAATATTTGTAACAATTCAAAAATGTATTGCTAAAAATTAATATAACGCAACAATTTTTAAAGCATTGCTTTTAATAATATTAAAAGGCAACGATAATAATAATTTGTTGCTACATATAAGAAAAGGAAACGGAATTTAAAAAATGGTTGCAATAAAGTCTAATATGTGCAACATATAAAATTGTTATTATAGTTTCAGTCATCTATTTATTAAAGGATATTTACTAATGTTACATAATATATATATATATATATATATATATATATAAGGATATTTAATAATGTTACATATATATTTATTTATATAGGTATTTACTAATGATATTAAGCAAGCCCATTAATTTGGGTTATTGGCTCTGCTTATTGGTAGGTCATTGATACAATGGCAGAAGTAACTCCACTAAAATCCCGATCACTCCTATGGATACAATGGTAGCAGCGACATCAGGGATGAAGTAAATCACTTGTTAATATAGTAATCATGTATAATATGTATGATACACAAGAAGGGGGGTTGAATTGTGTAAAATCTTCACAAATATTAATCTTTAGAAATTTCTTTGATTTCTTTACAATTTCAAATGATCACAAAACAATTTACTTAATTCGATGAGTAATGTAATCGCAAAATTATTTTCTACTCTTCTAACAACAAGACAATTAAAAGATAAGGGTTAGATAATAGACGCCGAGATTTTATACTGGTTCATCCTTAACCTTGGGCTATGTCCAATCCTCATTGTTTGTCTGAGAGTTCACTATATTCTTCAACTTTACAGGTATTCTTTATACACTTGCAGAGCCTCTTCAGATCTCTCTCACAAAGTATTATTTATCTGCTTTCTTAGCCTCTCCAGGCTCTAGCATTTCTTCCTCTAGGAAAAATATTGTTTAAGCTTCTCGTTACAGTTGTATTCTCTTTTTTCTTTTGCACTTAAGTACAAAGTTTCTCTAAGTATTGTACAATCAGATTTTCTCTCTTGTAAATTTTTTTTTTAGTTTACGACTCAAACAGACATTTATTGCCTAAGTCTTCAACTGCCTTCTTGAGAAACTGCTTCTTGAATCTTCTAGAAACGGTTATTATTTGAGTTCTGTAACTAACTCCAACTAACTAACTGCCTGACGTTCTAGAATAGTTTCCTTTTCTATCTTCTGGTACTATACTTCTTTTGGTGTCTCTTGGTCTATTGTCACGCTTTTTCTGGTGTCGCTTCGTCTGTTGTCACGCTTCTTCTGGAGTCGCTTCGTCTGTTCTAGCGATGTAGCGATGACATGTATCTTCTAGCGTTGACCACATATCTTCTGGGTTTGACTTCTTGTCACTTACATTTTTCTGTACACTTAACAAACTTATCAAAACAATTTACACACTTCTAAGATTATTATTATTTTATTGTCATCAAAATTAATATAAGTGAAGTCTTCATGACTTAACAATCTTCCCCTTTTTGATGATAACAAATAATCATAATATTAAAAGATAAGATAATATTTAGACGAATAAAATCAAGAAATACACAACAAATACAATGCTTTCTAATATTTTCACTTTTCTCTTCTTGACTTCTTCTCTTCTTTTACCCCTATTTGTTATTAATAAAAAATAACTCATCTTAGACGCTTTAAAATTTCAGAATACATATGTTGAATATCAGTGTGGATCGCCTTGAGGTCTTGCTCAATAGAAACATGTAGAAATGTTATTTCTTTATGAAGATCACCCACTGACTCACCCAATTCATCAGCCTTAGTGTGAATTGCCTCAATATCTTTTGCGAAGGCTTCCTGAACTTCCTTCTGCTTGTGATTAGCTTTAGTCCAATTGATGAAATGCTTCAAGAACTCCGAATTAACATTAGGATCTTATTGAATTTCACTAAGTGGATGAAGGTTTTCAATAATAGATGGTTCTCTAGGTAAGACGTCTAATTCTATGATTTTGATTGAGGGCAGTTTAAAGGTTTATTTTCCTTCTGGGTGATCAAGATCATCAAGTCTGGGCAGTTTATAAATTGGTTGTCAAAGAAGGTGCAACACATTTTTGACTGAAGGTATGAAACCTAGGGGTCTGAAAGGCATAAGTAAATGCACAAAGGTTTCTAAATTGAAATTGATACCTTCAACTGTGATACTTCTATACCTTCTTTCTGTCACAGAGCCAATTACCTTGAAACTTTCATCTTTGGTAGAAACTCAAAATTGACTTCCTGATGCTCTTGATATATGATGTAATACATAGGCACCTACAGGTTGAGCTTCATTACATGCATCGTCTATGTTCTTCATAGCCATTTGAATCTGTTCTTCTGTAAGATCATCTTCATGCCCTTCAGGAAACATCGTCTTCTTCCCTTTTTCTTCATTTATAACGGGGGTTGAACATCTTGGTTGAATATCTGTAATAAGCTTTATTGTTGTTCTGCTTGTAATCAGATAGATAGTATAACAATCCTTTGAAATCTTCATTGGATATGGTTCTGACTTCTCATCTCGCAGAATACCATATAGTCTTCGTTCTTCATGACTAAGAAGATGTATTGTCTGATCGTTTACTGGTATAGGTTCGACTTATACCTTGACTGTCTTCTTAGAAGGTTCTCTGATAATAATTGAACTTCTATTTCTTACAGGTATTGATTCTTCCATACTCTTCATTTTCAAATCCTTTTTGTTGATTGGTTGAGAAAAATTGTAAAGTATTTGTTGGTGTTGAACTGTCCGTTCCTTCTGTTGAACATCAGATGAAGAAACATTTTTTCTGATTAAGCTTCATCTTCTTTTGTTCTTCTACTGGTTTGGAAGAGAGTTGTTGTTGGGACTTCTTTCTCTCAAATACTAACTTCCTTTTTATCTCCGTCTCTCCAGATGATTTTGCAGATTCACTTTACAAAATAGAGACAATTGATCTGGTAGGCTGTTGTCTTTGCTCTTGCTTTTCAGAATCTCCACCAAGAATTAGAGATTTCTGCTTCTTCTGTTCTTGTTGTTGTAAGGTCAATAATCTTGGTGACCTTCTTGACTGTTTGGACTTTTCTGATTGAAGTGTCTCAGCCTTCCTTTTCAAAGACACTTGTTATGTTGATTGTTGAACCTGACTTTCCTTTCTTTGTAGAATTGTCTTAGCTTGTATTGACATATCAGACGATTGTTCAGCCTTTTCTTTTGCGGATGTTCTTCCTGTCGATCGAGGTTTTGTTTGTCTTTCAGACGTAACACGTTCACTCCTACTTCGTTTCACTATAAACTCCTCCTCAGACTTTGCTTTCAATGTAAAACCTATATCCGCATCAGCTTCAAACTTTATTCCCATTCTGAGAATAGTAGGGGCATTAATAACACTCTTCACATCCATCTTTACCTTGTTACCTCTGTTAAGTAATATTTCAGATTCTCTAAAGAATCTTGTCAATAGCATACCGTAAGGTAAAGAACTAGAATCTCCCTTAGACTTCATCATGTATCTCAAAATCATAAACGAAAGATTAATGGGTTAGTGATTAAGTAGATTAAACAAACAATGTTCATCGTTCATTGTTACCACGTCCTTTGAACCTATTCTGGGTAGATGCAGTGGAGAAGCAGTGAATGTAAAACCCTAGCCTTCGGAATAAGGGTTGAAGCCTTCTTGTGTTGGACCCCAAACCTTTCTGTAAGCTAGGACTATTAACCGAGGAACTATTGGCAATTAGTTATATGTAAATAAGAGAAGAAATTATGAGATTGAAATGAAATGGAAAGAGATTGATTGAATCAAAAGTCAGAGGATTGGTT
>JAOSBP010000204.1:15246761-15259154 GCA_027563825.1 Erythroxylum mucronatum
TTCTTGCTTTCCTTCTCTTCTCCACGATCTCTCTCTCATTTCTCTCTTTTTCTTGTTCTTTTCCTCCCAATTTCGTGCTCCTCCTTCCTTAAATAACAAGACCACCCTTTTATTTACCATAATGCCATTAATGAATGAGTAATGACCCCTTTGCCCTTACATAATGGCCTTGTAACTTAAAAGCTTAAGTGGCTTACCAATTTTGCCCCTCATGCCATCTTACCACCTTAAATCAATTAACTTATGCCATATGATCTTACTCACATTGACCTTCTAATTAACTCCCATTAACATGCTAATTAATTCCACAAAATACTCTATTAAGACTTCAAAATTCATTTAAGTCATGCTTAACTCCTTCCGAAAATCAACACCTTTTCTAATCATGCAATTGAAGGAATTTGCTTGCACTTCCTTCCAGAGAAATGTTCCTCTTTGTCTTAATTTTCTAATAACATCAAAATCATTCAATTTGGTTCCATATTCCAAAAGTTATACACCAATCATTTCAGACTGTTCTTATACTAAAACATTATCCTACGCTTGACTTCCATCTAAAAATTAAAATTCTTAGAGACTGAATCAAAACTCAATTTCATCAAACAATTTGTAGCCTTATCTCTCTAGTTTAATCTAAATCAAAAATCGTCTCATTTGGATAACTAGAGATCAAGTTATCGCTAAAACACCAGAGCATGCTCAATGAACATATTTCACTTACAATTTCTAGCTTTTAACTGCCAACATTTCACATATAATCCATCTTGTACCTAAACTATCTTTTCCATTTGAATTCAAATTCATGAATTCTCCTTTTCTTTATACATGAATAATTGACTATAGTTTCTTATTTAACAGTTCTAACTTCCACGAAAGGTTCGGAGCCTAACAATAATAATCTCCTTTAGACTTTATCATGTTCTTCAAAATCAAGAACGAAAGATTAATGGGTTGGTGAGTAAGTAGATGAAACAAACAATGTTCATCATTCATTGTCACCAAGTCCTTTGAGCCTACTCTTGGTAGAATACAATGGATAAGAAGTGAATGAAGAACCCTAGCCTTCGGAACGAGGGTTGAAGCCTTCTTAACTCCTGGATTACTACATCCATATAGTTGTCGATCGATGTGAGCTTTGTCTACACGACATTGAGCGATCCATTTTGTATTGTTGAACAACTTTGTTCCAATACTTAGACACCCAATAGCCTTCTTAATAGTATCTTATGTGAATATAACCGACAACCCATGTACCATTGATACTAAGGTGTTTTCCACCACCTTTTCATTCTTCTAGAGCTCATATATTTCATTCAAATAGACCTTGTCACGAATGTTGAAGAAATTTTTCTAGCCAACTGCTTTAATTTTTGGTTCGATGTCCATCTAATTTTTCTTCAAGGAATTGAAATCAACGTGTCTCCCATAGATAAGAGATTTCTCCATTTTGGTCTGGAACAAATAAACACTAAACACATAAATGTATTTCGCTTAACGTAGAGAGGTTAGTATCTAAAGATTAGGATATGTAATGAATAGAACTTGAAGTTTTAAACAGAGTATTGAGTCGTCTTTGTTGAGAGCACTAAACAAGTCTATTTCAAGGTTTTTCACGAAAATTCTAGAGTATAAGGTATTTTAGAATCTTGAGAAGGTTTCCTTCTTATATATACTCTTGAAAAGTTACCTTTTGCAACTTACCGTTACTATTTACTTAAAAACTTACGACTTTTCATCTTCTTCTATACAAATCGTCTGGGTTATGACGTGTTAGACGAATGATCATTTAGCATTACTAAATTCAAATTTCGTCTAATTTCCTTGAATCTATCTTCACTTAAAGGTTTAGTGAATATATTCGCCCATTGTTGATTCGTCTCAACAAATTGTAGATTGATGATCCCTCTCTATATATAGTCTCATATAAAATGATGTCTAACTTCAATATGCTTTGTCGTCAAGTGTTGTAATGGATTCTCTGAGAGATTAATAGCACTTGTATTATCACAGAAGATTGGAATCTGATCTTCTTGGATAGCATAATCTTCTAACTGATACTTAATCCATAATGTCTGTGAACAACAGCTTGCAGCTGACATGTATACGTCTTCTGCAGTAGATAGAGCAATTGAACTTTTTCTTTTGCTTGACTAAGAAATTAGGTTATGACCAAGAAAGTGACAACCTCCACTTGTACTCTTTCTATCAATCCTATCTCCAGCATAATTAGCATCACAGTATCCAATTAATATGAAATCTTTACCTTTCTCATACATTAAGCAAAGATCAGTAGAACCTACCAAGTATCTCAATAATCTTTTGACAGCAATATAATGAGATTCTCTAGGATCTGCTTGAAATCTTGAACACAAACAAACACTAAATAATATATCAGGTCTGCTTGCAGTTAGGTAAAGTAAAGAACCAATAATTCCTCTGAAAAGAGTTTGATCAATCTTCTTATCAGCTTCATTCTTAGATAAGAGGATTGAAGGATGCATAGGAGTTGACATTGGTTTGACCTTCTCCATTTTATATTTGACTAAAAGTTCTTTGATATATTTTTGTTGATGAATACAAATCTTTTCTTCAGTTTGTTTAATTTGTAAACCAAGAAAGAATTTCAATTCACCCATCATACTCATTTCAAATTCACTTTTCATAAGATTTTCAAAACTTGAACATAACTTCTTAAAAGTTGCACCAAAAAATAATATCATCTACATATATTTGTACGACTATAAAATCACTTTTAATATGTTTTCTAAACAAAGTCTTATCTACTTGTCCTCTAATAAAGTCATTTCTAATCAAAAACGAACTCAGACGATCATACCAAGCGCTAGGTGCTTGTTTTAATCCATACAAAGCTTTATGAAGTCTATAGACATAGTTTGGTTTATCGGTATCTACAAAACTAGGGGTTGCTTTACATAAACTTCTTCATCTATAAAACTATTCAAAAAGGCACTTTTCACTTCCATTTGAATCAGTTTTATATCATGACAAACAACATATGCAAGCAAAATCCTAATAGCTTCTAGTCTAGCTACAAGAGCATAGGTTTCATTATAGTCTATTCCTTTTTGTTGTTTATAGCCTTGAGCTACTAATCTAGCTTTGTTACAATTTACTCTTCCTGATTCATCTAGTTTATTTTTAAAAACCCATCTGGTTCCTATGATAGACTTATTGGATGGTCTAGGAACTAAAGACCAAACTTTGTTTCTTGTAAATTGATTTAACTCCTCTTACATGGCCAAAATCTAAGCTTCATCTTGAAGAGCTTCATCAATATTCTTAGGTATTTGCCTCTCTTTTAAATTTAGGCCTAGTTCTCACTCCTTCTGATGTTTCTCCTATGATCATATTTTCTGGGTGAGAAGATTTGTACTTCCAGTCTTTTCTAAGGCTAAGGTTTTCTGAAATATCTTTAACCTTATCAGGTGGATCGTCTGGTGGTGATATGTCTAGGTTATTGACTAAAGGAGCAGATAGAGTTTCATCATCAGAATCGTCTCTTTTATCTAGATAAGAATCATCATCAAATTTAACATGCATGGATTATTCAACAGAATTCGAAACAAGATTATAAACTCTATAAGCTTTAGAAGTGATCGAATATCCTAGAAAAATTCCTGAATTGATCTTAGAATCAAATTTATACTATTTTTCTTTTGTATTCCATATAGTGCATTTGCAACCAAATGGATGAAAGTAAGAAATATTTGGCTTTCTTCCTTTCCATAACTTATGGAGTTTTATTTAAATAGGTCGCAAAAATACCCTATTTTGAATATAACAAGCTGTATTTACAACTTCTGCCCAGAAATATTTAGGAAGATTCATTTCACATAGTATAGTCCTTGCCATTTCCTGAACATCTTGTTCTTTCTTTCTACAACTCCATTTTTTGTGGAGTAGTAGAGAAATTATGAAAAATTCCATTCTCTTCACAAAACATTCTGAATTTTTCATTTTCAAATTCTCCACCATGATCACTCCTAATTCCAGCCATAGAAATTCCTTTTTCATTTTGTAACTTTTTGAATAAAACTTTAAAACACTTAAGAGTTTTATCTTTATGTGATAGAAACAATATCCATCAAAATGTAGTGAAGTCATCAACAATTACGAGACCATACTTCTTTCCACCAAGACTTAATGTTCTGGGGCCAAACAAATCTATATGTAATAGCTCAAGAGGTCTCGACGAAGTTACAACATTTTTAGAGGAAAAAGATGTTTTAACTTATTTTCCTTTTTGACAACTCTCACAAAAGAAATCTTTGTTAAAACTTATCTTTGGTAATCCTCTTACCAAATCATGTCTAACCAATTTAGAAATATGTTTAAAACTAACATGACCTAGCTTTTTATGCCAAATCAATTTTTCCTCATCTGTTCATATAAAATATGAAATATTTTGACTTTTCAAATCATCTAAGTTAATTTTATAGAGATTATTTCGTCTCTTGACATAAAAGAATATGAAACCATCCTTGTTTTTGACTACATAAGAGTTTTGATTAAAGGATACTTCAAAACCAAAATCATATAATTGACTTACATTGATTAGATTATGCTTTAAGCCTTCAACTAGCAAAACATTATCAATAGATGAAAAAGAATCTTTACCAATTTTACTAATTCCAACTATTTTGCCCTGCTGGTTGTCTCCAAAAGTTACTGATCCTCCTTGCTTATTTTGAAGGTCTAGGAATATAGACATTCTTCCTGTCATATGTAGCGAGCATCTATTGTCCAAGTACCATTAGTGCTGGTTGCTTTTTTCAAGAAAGGAGATCTGCAGTATATATTATATCTTTCTTAGGTACCTATATTTTCTTAGGTCCTTTGGGGTTAGCCTTACAATTATTCATTGAGTAATAATAATATTGTTTCTTTTTCTTTCTGTTAGGAACAAAACTCTTATTATGACGAACATTACTATTATTAAAACCTAAACCACTCTTATCAATTGGATGTCTATACTTTACAATCATATCATTCATCTTTTTTGTACTTTCAGTAAATGTTGATAAATATGCTGAAAGACTATCAATCCTTTGTTTCAGTTGATTAATTTCCACAGATCTATCTATAGTTACTTTCTTTCTCATATCATCTACTTATTTCTTAAGGCAGATGTTTTCTTTTTCTAAAACTTCTGTGTTCTTCAAACTTTCAACAAATTTCTTTTTCAATATCCTATATTATTTTAATATAGCATGTGAATCTTTTAACAATTCTAAATAAGAATCCTGAAGATCATTAAAGTTCGAAATTACCTCATCATCACATTCCGTCTCAGCTACCAAGCATATATTTGCTTGTTCTGATGTTTCTGAGTCGGAGTCAGATTCAGATGGATCTAGATCTTCCCAAGTTGCCATCATGCAATTTTTGTTTTCTTTATTTTTCTTCTGTTTTCTTTTGAACAATGGGCATTTAGACTTGTAATGTCCTGGTTTATTGCACTCATAACAGATGATAGAACTTTTCTCATTCTTTAAATCATCTTTGCTATTCTTCTTAAAAGAAAAGTCTTTATTTCCCCTTGGTTTCTTTTTCCACATCTTCCTAATCTATCTTGAAATGAAGGATAGTTCATCATCATTTTCACTTGAATCTTGATCAGATTCAATGGCATCATCATTCTTGATTTCTTCACTCTTTAATGCTATTGAAGATGTGATTCTATTTTTTTGATTCCTCTGACTAGCCTTTAATGCGATAAATTTATCTCTTCTAGGTTTATCATCTGCATTAAGCTGCACTTCATGTATTTTTAGTGAACTAAGCAATTCATCTAGCTTCAGGTTACTTAAATCCTTGGCCTCTTGTATTGCCGTTACTTTGGGTCTCCATCTTTTTGGAAGACTTCTGAGAATCTTTCTGACATTATTTTCATTATCGTAGATTCTCCCCAGATCTTTAAGTCCGTTAACAATTGTTTGGAATCGTCCAAACATCTGATCAATAAACTCATCCTCTTTCATCTTAAATAGCTCATACTGATGAACAAGAATATTAATCTTGGGCTCTTTCATCAGATTTGTGCCTTCATGTGCAATGACTAATGTGTCCCACATTTCCTTTGTAGATTCGTATCCATGAACTTTATCATATTCACTTCTGCTTAGGGCATAACTTAAAAAGAACTTGGCTTTTAAGTTTAACTAAAACCGAGCTTTCTAATCGACTGTCCACTGGTCACGAGAGATACTATGCCCTTCGTCGTTTGTTGGTGTATATGGACCATTCTCAATGATATCCCAAAGATCAATATGTGTAGATTTTATAAAGAGCCGCATCCTGTCCTTCCAATAATGATAATCTTCACCATTGAATGCATGAGGTCTTGTGACCAAGACACCTTCAGCTATAAAACACGTGATTCAGCCATGGATCTTTGTCCTCACTTTGTAACAGTGTTGCTTGGAAACCAAGCTCTGATACCAACTGAAGTAAATCACTTGCTAATATAGTAATCACGTATAATATGTATGATACATAAGAAGGGGGGTTGAATCATGTAAAATTTTCACAAATATTAATCTTTAGAAATTTCTTTGATTTCTTTACAATTTCAAATGATCACAAAATAGTTTACTTAAGTCGATGAGTAATGTAATTGCAAAATTATTTTATACTCTTCTAATAACAAGAAAATTAAAAGATAAGGGTTAGAGAATAGACGCCGCGATTTTATACTGATTCGCCCTTAACCTTAGGCTATGTCCAGTCCTCAGTGTTTGTCTGAGATTTCACTATACTCTTTAACTTTACAAGTATTCTTTCTACACTTGCAAAGCCTCTTCAGGTCTCTCTCACAAAGTATTCTTTATCTGCTTTCTTAGCCTCTCCAGGCTCTAGCCTTTCTTTCTCTAGGAAAAATGTTGTTTGAGCTTCTCATTACAGTTGTATTCGCTCTTTTTCTTTCGCACTTGAGTACAGAGTTTCTCTAAGTATTGTACAATCAGATTTTCTCTCTCGTAAAAAAAGTTTTAGTTTACGACTCAAACTGATATTTATACCCTACGTCTTCAACTATATTCTTGAGAAACTGCTTCTTAAATCTTCTAGAAACAGTTATTAGTTGAGTCCTATAACTAACTCCAACTAACTAACTGCCTAACGTTCTAGAATAGTTTCCTTTTCTATCTTCTGGTATTATACTTCTTTTGGTGTCTCTTTATCTGTTGTCACACTTCTTCTGGTGTCGCTTCATCTGTTGTCACGCTTCTTTTGGTGTCGCTTCATCTATTCTAGCGATGTAGCGATGACGTGTATCTTTTAGCGATGACCTGTATCTTCTAGCATTGACCACGTATCTTCTGGGTTTGACTTCTTGTCACTTACATTTTTCTACACACTTAATAAACTTATCAAAACAATTCACACACTTCTAAGATTATTATTATTTGAGTGTCATCAAAATTATTATTATTTAGGTGAGAATGTTGCACATATTCATAAAACACAAAGGCTCGAAAAGAAAAGCTTATTAGAAGGACCCAGAAGGTATAGTTATCAAGAGTACCACTCGTGAGACCATCATCGCTCAGCTCAAAGCTCTCAAAGATGGCATCGTATTAGGGAAAGTCAAGTTTGAAGATGTCGCGTCTAGTTACTCTGATTGTATCTTCGCCAAGCATGGCGGTGATCTAGGTTAGTTTCTTAGATTGTTTTGGTTTATTAAAGTTGTGATATTGGTTGCTTAGGAATTGAGATTTATGGGTGCTATTAAGTTCAAATTTACAACCATGGAATGGATTAGGAACTTTTTACTTTTTTTGGTGAGTGCTGATGTAAATCTCTTGATTTAGCTTTTATGGGTTAATTGGTTCTTCATCTGCAGTTGCTTGGCATTTTTGTGATGCTTATTTTTATAAATTTGTAGTATACTAGACCATGTGGTATGCTTTGAATCATAGATAGCTAGGAAGCAAGTGAATAAGGTTGGCTTACTTTTTCCTATTTTCATTATAAGTGCCTAATCATGATAGTGTATTACTGAAACTAGGGAATTTGTTTTATGATGATCTATTTCTATATGAGAATTATGATATAATGTTTCTTTACTGTAGCAAGCAAACTACTTAAGATGGCTATTTCTAGCTTATGTAAATTATTTTCATTGATTTCAAGATCTCCCATCTGGTTGCTTCAGGTTTGTTCTACTATGAAACTATACCAAGAGATTGGTTTTTATGTTGTTGCTTCATTACCTTACAAATTGAGTAACCTTATTAGGAACCATTTCAATTCTTTTTGGTTATTTTTGGCTTTCCTATATTGTTAAATTTTACAGCTGGGGTTTCATAGAAGCAATATTCTCAATTTTGTAAAGGAAAACAACTAGTATGGACTGATATAACTATTATTCTTAAAAAAAGAATGACAAGCTAAAAAATTTTCTTGGCGTGCTTAGCACTGAGGACGTTGAAATGATATTCCCAAGGTTTAAAAACTGGACCGGACCGTCTGGTCTGACCAAAAAAGCTTGAATCGATCAGTGGTTCGGTTCGGTTTCACCTAATATCCTCTATGCATAAAAACTGACCGGTTCAAATTTTTTTTGGTCTGACCGAACGATCCGGTCCGGTTTTAGGACCTTGGATATTCCCATATGCAGTCAGGTATATCAACTTTGTTGTTTAGTTTTGTACAACGAAATGGATCCTATTGATCTATGTCCATGGTTTTATAGGCTTTTTAGTTGTTAACTTTGAGTTCAATTATGCCCCTTTATCTGGCATTAAGCTTTGTTTGTTTCCTATTATAGGAAAAAACATTTGAGATTCTATCTGGCATTAAGCTCTGTTTGTTTCCTATTATAGGAAAAAATATTTGAGATTCTACCTTACCTTTCGTAATAAGTGAGATAGAAGTATAACAATGTTGGTCATCTTATTGTCTTTTGCAATGAGATCTGCTTTTTTTTTCGTTTGCAAATGTATTGTACTCAATGTGGATTGAAAAGTTTATGCCTTCTGACTTTGTTCATAAAAAGAAATGAATCATTATGTTGTTAGTTTTTGAACTACATTAATTTGTCTTTATTAAATGGAGGTTATAATAAAGTAGTTAGTAGTTCATTCTTTAGATATGTCAACTTGTTTATGAGTGTAGTTGTTTCAGAATAGTTCTAATCTATTTAATTGTTGGGTTTTTTTTAGAAAGGTGATGAATAAGAATGGATAAGGAGGTATTTTATGAAGGATTTTGAAGTGCCATATATATTAGTTTTTATTGTATTTTAGTTGACACACTTATATTCGATATGGACTAGGTGAAGATAATATAGGTGCATATTTTAGCTAATAATTTTTGGCTATTGTATTTTAAATATGTTAAAGGTTGAATTTCATTAAGTCCAATTGGACTATATGATAGCATATATAAATGTAATATTTTCAGTTGTTGCTAATGAAAGGAAAAACTATTATTTTTATTATTAGATTTTGTTGCATAAAAAATCCAATTAGTTGTCTTATAAAGATTCAAATTATTGTTGTTATATCAGTTTAACATTGTTGCCATAGTTTGAAATTGTTTTATTGCCTTAGTAAAATTTTAGGTAACATTATTCATTTTATTAGCTAATAAAAAATTTTATGGCCTTACATCTATAACATCGCCACTTTATTTAACAGTATAAATTATGTTGCCTTAATAAAAATGCAACAATAATTACACTTATAATTACGTTTTTGTTTGTTGTGTAAAGCTTTTTTCGCTGTAGTATAATTTTGGTATCTATTCTCTTAGTTTAATGAAAGCATTATCACAAGGGTGCAAGTTTTTCTCTCTTTTGTTTTTTGTGTTATTCCTTCATTTCCTTAGTTTCTACAAACAGGAAATTTGCAATTATGATTCTAAAAGAACTTACGTTGGTCGGCTTCTTTTTGTGCAACTTTGAGCTGAGATCATTGTTTGTAGTGTTCGAAGAACTAAATCAAATGTGGCTTCTAGTCGGTAGTCCAGAGAAAATGTGAGGATCGACTGAGTGTTATCTGGTAAAAGATCTGGTTCAGCCAGATTCTGTTGAGGTGGAACGTCATTGTTTTGATCCATGGTCTGTGCGATTCTCGCTGTGAGATACCTGTAAAACAGATAACGGCAGGCCGGGAGTTGTTTCCCGGGAGGCCCCTCTGACACTCAAGTCTATATTTGTGAGAAGGTTTTGGTAGCTAAGAATGCAGACGAATAGCTAGGGTTATAGTCTCATACCTGAATCACGATAGAATAATACCTTATATATGTTGTAGATGCTAGGTTTACGTAGATACTTGCGTTTGCATGGGAGTCTAACTCCTGATGGGCCAGACGGGCCGTGGTCATGTGAAGATGGGCCTGGGCCTAGCACAGCCGACCTAACCGTAAGCCCCCTACTCCTCGAGCCTGACCGAAGAGAAGGGTCGAAGGAGTATATAAAAATTGTGCGGCCTATCTGTGTGGCGACTTGTGGGGAGGCCGATCGATCAGGAATCGACGCCATATATGCAGTAATTCTTGCTATGACAGGAAACTGATCGGACTAGCGAGCCATCGTTCGGGCGACAGCTGGTCAATCGTTTAAATCGTGTTAAGGAGGGGTGATCGATTGGCTTATGCCGAGGCAGGGCTATCGATCGGTCGTCAATGTCTGGGAATGAGTTAAGTGTGCTTAATATTTGACGATTCGTATCTTCTAGGCGTCGTTCAAAATCTGAAACGGTGCGCCCTCTCAACCGTCGCACAACTGTCAGGCGCTGGGGCCGAGGGAGGGCGCTGAAATCCAAAATGCTTGGTGTAATTATCATCGACGGTCTGCCTCTTCTAGGCGTTATTGAAACTTGGAACGTCGCATCTCTTGGACCGCCGTACATTTATCGCGCGTTGTTCCATGTGTCTCTTTGTTTGTCGCGCTGCTTCAGCCGTTTAAATTTTTCCACGTGGTCGATCCGGATTTGTATGTTTGTTCGATTGATACTATAAATCCTGGGATGGATAGTTTTTTCTCATTCTATATGGCTTTTCTTAGCCTCTGCCCTCTGTCTTTTCATCTCTTCATCCCTTGTTGTCAGAATGCGTCTTTCACGTGTCCTTTCTCCTTTTTTCCGTCTAAACCGTCTAAAATTGCTTTGCCAATGCTGAGATCATGCCTTTTTTCAGAAGAAGAAAGGAGAATGGTCGAGACAGAGCGAGAGGTAGTTCCTGACGATCAAGATAGAGCGAGAGGTAATTTCTGACGAGGTCCTGTGATGGTAAAAATTTGGCTGTCACAGGACTTATAAACATGTGTCGGACAGATTGTTCGACTTTGGAATGGAGAAGCTCATTGATGATACTTGCAGTAGACTGGGTAGGAAAGATATTTCCGTAGTAGATTGGGTAGGAGAGATATTTCTATAGTAGACTGGGTAGGAAAGATATTTCTGTTCTAAGTAAAAGCGCTCACCTAGCTGAGCTTGTGACCAGGGCGAACTTATTGGAAATAAAAAGAATCTTATTTTTACTCTTCATTTGTTCTTTCAATTTTGTCTGTTGGAGCTTCGCACTATCATTGGCTTTGTATGATAGGTTACCCTCTCGGATAACACGTAATGAACTAGCACGTTCGATGCAAGTCGGTCGATTGCCAGGTCCTATGCGAGCCGATCGATCGGGGCCGACCTTCCCAATATCCCCTATTTTCAAGGATTGTCTTGGCATTCAGGTCGAACGGCGTCAATGTCGAATGACTAGTTGAAGTCGAGCAACCCAAGATCTTGTCTTGGTATCGCGTGGTTCCAACATCTCGTGTTGGCGACCTTGTCGAATAATGTCAATGTCGATCAATTAGTCGATTATCGACCGATTAGTCATTTATCGATCGATTGGTCGGTTGTTTGTTTGTCAATCGATTGGTCGATTGTTCGTTTGTCGATCGATTGGTCGATTGTTCGTTTGTCGATCGATTGGTGTTCGTTTGTCAATCAACTGGTCGAATGTTTGTTTGTCGATCGACTGGTCGATTATTTGTTTGTCGATCGATTGGTCGAATGTTCGTTTGTCGATCGTCTGGTCGATTGTTCGTTTGTCGATCGATTGGTCGAATGTTCGTTTGTCGATCGACTGGTCGATTATTCGTTTGTCGATCGACTCCAACATCTTATATTGGCAGCCTTATTGAATGATCGGTGGGCTACTCCGCTCTTAATCTGATTTAATTAGACTGTTTCTGTCAAGAAATCTGAAATTTTTTATTGATAACGACAAAAGTGTGGGCCATTAAAAAACCTGACTGGCACAATCAGGAAAAAGGTTCCCACAACAAATGCATAAGCGGCAGTAAAATGTGAGATAAAGAGGATAAAGCAAGCTTATCTATTGATAAAACGCCTTTAGGTTTTGAGAGCTCCA
>JAOSBP010000204.1:15263123-15273338 GCA_027563825.1 Erythroxylum mucronatum
ATTAATTCCTCACAAAAGTACTAAAAGTTAGTCTCACCATATTAAACTGGAAAAGGAAGAAAACAAGAAAAACGACTGCAAAGTTGTTCTTGATAAAAAAAATCAAACTGGAACATCATTCCAAAAAGAACCAGAAGAAGTGATGAAATAAGCACAAGAATCCCATCCCATGTGACCCAGGAGAGCCAATATGCAGATTCGTAAAGACCCATCATACTCATTGCCTGTATAAGAAAACATGTAAATTGGAAATGAATTTAACACGGAGAACTGATCAATCATTAACTAAAGGAGAAGAATAAAGTAATGAAGCTAATCAAATAAACGAAATTTAGACATGACGGAATAAGACACAAAAATCCTAAAAAACTGAAGCAAAAAAGTCGAAGAAATTTTGACAATAACTTTAGATTCAAACTGTCATCAATATCCACCTCGATCAACAACTGTTAAAAAGGAAACGACAACCCAATTCAAGATTTTATATCGGGAAAACCAATAAACCAAAACCAAACCCTAGATTTGAACAGCAGAACCAAGCGAAACAATTCACACGAATTCAGAACCAAGTCCCGAATAAAACTGCAAAACAGAACACGATCACATTACTCGTCAAAAAAGAAATCCCGTTGGTACAAAAATCACAACAGTTGGAGAGAGAACAAATGGAGTAATTGAAGAAGTCCAGAACCTGATTCGATCTAAGAAGAAGAAGAAACCGTGACGGTGGTGGCGTCGGTGGGCGGTAATATTCTGCGATGCACTCTTTTTTAAGGGTAGAGAGAGAGTATAAATATAAACAAAAACAGAAGCAAGAATTGTTTAGAGAGAGAGAGGCTGCTGTGGAGAAGTCAGTTTTCTTGACCCGTTTTCTTGGATGAGACCGACGCATCTTCAATACAATCAACCCAGAAAAAGAAAAAAGAAAAAGAAAACATACACCAAAAGCAAAAAAGAGACGTTTCAGAGAAGAAACAGAGAAAGTAAGAGAGAGAGGTCCGGCGGTGTGGAGTCGGAGGCGGAAAGGGTAAGAAATTAAAATACTAGGTTTTAAGAAAAACAGATCGACCAAAACGGATTAAGTAAACCTTACACGACGTTTTTGTCAACGAAACGTCGCGAAAGGTGTTACAAATTCACGACGTTTCATAGAACGTAGTAAAAAGTTGAAACTTTTTATGACGTTTTTTAAACGTCGCGAAAAGCCTGAGTATTTCGTGACGTTTTTTGAAAAAACGTCGTGAATAGTATATTATTCTTGTAGTGTATCTTTGAGACAATTAAGAAACTCTTAGCTTAAGTATTCACCACCTCGATCTAATCGAACTGTTTTAATACTTCTCCCCAGTTGTTTCTCTACTTTATTCCTAAATTCTTTGAACTTTTTAAAGGCCTCAAATTTTTATCTCATAAGATATACATACCAATATCATAAATAATCATCGATAAAGGTAATGAAGTATATGAAACCACCTTTAGCATATATGGACATCAGACCGCATACATTTGAATGTATTATATCCAATAGGCCAGTAGTTCGTTCACCCTTCCCTTAAAGGGTAACTTTGTTATCTTGCCTAATAAGTAGATTCACATAAGTCATATGAGACAAAATCAAATGAACCTAAACTACCACACATGTGTAGTTTAGTCATGCGCCTCTCACTTATATGGCTAAGGCAACAATGCCATAAGTACGATGATTTCACATTATCTGTTTTTGTATTTTATTGTTATTAATATTTAAAACTGGATTGGACATATCTAATATGTATATCCCATTTCATAATATAACCATAGCATAAATCATTCCATTCAAACTAATAGAACAACCATTGTTACTAAAATTTAAATGGAAATAAGCTTTATTAAGACTAGAAACTGAAATAATATTCTTAGTCAATACAGGTACAAAAAAACAATCATCCAATTCTATTACAAGCACACTAGGGAATGACAATACATGAGTTCCTACGGCTAATGCAGCAACTCTTGCTCCATTGCTCACTAGTAGGTTCAACTCTCCCTTGTTGAGTTGTTTACTTTTCATGAGGTCCTACATATCAATATATATGTGTGAGCTACAACCAGTATCCAATACCCATATGTTATTATTAGAAACATTATTAATATCAATAATAAACATACTTGAAGTAGATGGGGCATCTGATGCTGTCTTTTGCTTCAGTGACTCCAGATAGGCCTTACAGTTCCTCTTCTAATGGCCATCCTTGCTATAGTGAAAACATGTCCCCTTAAGACAATCTCCTTATCTTTCGTCTTGACTATACCTTCCTTAGGCCTTGTGGACTTCTTTTTCTTTTAGTTCTTCCTCCTTGAACCAGAAAAGTCCACCATCATCACAGCCTTACTGTCCTTCCTGACAGATGGCTCAACTGTTTTGAACAAGTTGATCAATTCAGAAAACATGGTGGATACATGGTTCATCCTATAATTAAGTATAAATTGTAAATAACTATCAGTCAAACCAGTCAGAATTAATTCTATACTTAATTTATGATTTATTATGAAACCAAAGGAGGCTAACCTCTCAATATAGCCATTCATCTTCAGTGCATATTGCACTAGAGATGTCCCCTCAGCCATCTTAGAGAGGAAGAGCAACCTCGAGGTCTCGAACCTTTCGAACCTAGCTTGCTTATCAAATAACTCCCTTAGATGATAGACTATGATATGAGCATCCATAGCCTCATGTTTCTTTTGCAATTTTGGTGACATAGTGGCCAACATTATGTAGCTAGCCATCTCACTATCATCGAGATGCTTTTTGTATGCCTTCTGATCACTTTCAGAAGCATCAGCAACAGGGGGATCGAGATGTGGTTCTTCTAAGATGTAGCCTAGTTTTTCCGACTTGAGAACTATTCTTAGGTTCCTAAGCTAGTCTAAGAAGTTGGGTCCAGTCAACTTATTAGCTTCCATAAGTGAGCGTAGGTTCACACTAGTGGTCATGGTGTCGATTCTTGCAACCTAATGTCAAAGAGAGAAATGGTGTTAAACTGTACGTAAAGGCATGTCAATTAGGACTTTAATAACATGCAGTATGGCTCATACTAGTTTCTCACGAATCCATAACCCTCAATATGAATTCAAGAGAACTTACATAGAAGTTCTCTTAGTGGGTCGATATCCAATATCTCTAAGAATGACCTTGGGTTTGCCCAACAAGCCACCCTAAGTCAATCAGTAGGTATCAGTCATACCAATTCCATTTATAATGCAACTATCGAATCTAGTGCTATCAATTATTGATTTGTGCACACACATTTACTCTCTCTGAAGTTATAATCGTTAAACCCCAAGTCATAAACCCTAATTGAATTATGGAATTGGCAATCTATTAATTAACAAAAATTCCATACATCCAATTAGATCTTAAGCCCTTTAATAGACTATTGGGTCCTCACACGAGATCTCTCTTCATATAAATTATTGATTTGATTATTTGTGTGATTTATTAGATCATTTAACTCTTGTTACCTAATCTAATCATTTTGCTATTGTTCACTCTCTAGATTGTTACCAAAGCATGTAAATATAACAAATAATCAAAATACCCAATGTATTAAAATAAAAAGAAATTGTATTAACGTCGATTCAAGAACAAATCCCTAAAGGAGTTTAGAACATCATCATCAAACCCAAATCGATCACTATCAAATCCATCCCATACATTTAAAAGAAAGAATAACAAAGATAAAATGAAAATGTCACTTGGAAGGGGTAGGATGGACCAGGAAGACAGCAACAATAGCAGTCCTTCTTCTTCCCTCTTCCTCTCTCCTCTTCTCTCCTCTTCTTCTCCTTCCTTGGATCTTTCTCAATGTAGCTATCTTCATAATCCTAATCTCTACTGAATCGTTGCTTTCTTAAAAAATCTCCAATATCTTCACCCTCTTCCTCTTTTTTGAATTTCTCCAACCTGCTAGGTAAAAGTGAAGGTTTAGTCTTGACAACAATTAGGGAATTAGTATTCACCTTCCTACTAAATGGTATATCCTTTTCTCCTTCAAGCAACTTGTCAATTTCTTCTTCACTAGTAATCCCTTGAGCAGTCTTCTCAAGATTCTCAAGCTCCTCTCCACTATATAAGGATATCGAGATAAATTTTTTTGGATTCACCTCGTGTTGAGATGGCTGATTCTCTTTGATTTGTGATTCTAGGCGGTTGATAGTTATTGTCATCTTACCCATCTGACTTACCAAGTTTTGGATCTTAGATCTTGTATTTTGTTGGAATTGTCTCACATCATGCTAAAATTGCAGAACATTAGTAGTAAAAGACTTAACTAAGTCTTCTAGAGAAGTACTTAAGTTGGAATAAAAAGCTTATGGTCTATATGGGAATTGTTGTACACCCTGCAGCCCATCTAGGAAGTAGTTTTGCTTGTTATTCCCTCTATAACTAAGGTTTGTATGATCACTCCAACCTTCGTTATAGGATTAGGAATATAGGTTGTTGGGAAAATTTCCACCAATAATGTATCCTTTTTATACACAAACACTAACAAAAAACGAAAAGATCAAGAAATAACTGTAAAAACAAAAAGATCAAGAAATAACTGTAAAAACTAATTATAAAAAAATATACAAAACAACAATTAAAATCAAAAGAAAAAAATAAATCACTACATTCCTAAAAATGATAGTAAATTCTTTATGCGCGTCGAATGCACCAAAAAATAAACCTAACTCTGCACAACTAAATTTATAGTAGGGGTGAGTAAGGATCATATCCACATGGAGTGTTTATGTAGCTTTTGCAATGAAAGAATCGATGTTTAAGATATACTTGTTGGATGTAATTAAGAAAATAAAGTAAAATTAAACAAATGAAAGTAAATCAAATTAAGCAACAATAAAAGAGGAAAGTTGATGAATGATTTTGGAACTCAGTTCTTTGTTCAGTCACACAAATAAACATGCTTCATTGTCTTCTTATTTCACACCTCTCTTAGAAACTATTAATCATAGATTAACAACAAGCTCTGTTAACCTAGGTTATCTCTTAGGTAGTGTTTAATCAAAATAAGGTTTTTAACTAAACCTAGCTATCGAACAACCTAGAACAAGCTCTCTAGATTTAGTAGGCCAATTGCATTACGAATAAGGATAATAGATTAATTTAGGCAATTACCACATAAAATTGGGTCAGTTAACCTATTTTATGATATCCCTAATAATTCTACATTATTAGTTGTCACAAATGAATCCAAAACATAACTATTACGCATTGTATTTGAGATTCTAACAATGGTTTTATATAAAAACAATCTAATAGAAGCATTCAGATCATCCTTACACAAATACCCAAATCAATAAGCAAATAATAACATAAACAACACCTAGAGAGAGAGGTTCAGTAATACATAATGAAGAAGTGCTGCAATGCAATCCTCGACTTTGATTTCACCTTCGAATTGGAAGAAGGAAGATTAACACTCCATTAATTCCAAAGAAGTAAGGTTTTTGCCCCTTCTTATGTTCCAAAAACTATTCCATACTCTCTTTGGCCGCTTAAACGTCTAATTATATGAAAAATTAAATTTCTAGGGAGATGCACAGTTGGATATACAATCGTGCATCAAACCACACATATGCCACTTTGGTGATTATGCACGATCGTACATCTTACAGATCACATGAATTCTTCATTTTCTTGTGTTTTCTTTCCCTATCTTCACTCTAATCCATCTCCTTCTTATTCCACCTACATCTAACTATACATCCTAAAAAAGGCCACTTTCTTGATTATGCACGGTCGTGCATCTTGTAGGTTATGCGAATTCTTCATTTTTTTTATGTTTTCTTGTCCCATCTTCACTCTAATCCATCTCTTTCTTGTTCCAAATGACAAATGAGTATGAACATCAAAAGAATGACTCAAAGAATGTGCTTTTAACTCATTTTAGCTCTTATGCTTCCAACTTGTACCTAAAACAAAATGTGATCCAAAATAAGTATCTTAAGCATTTCATAATATTAATCAAGTAATAAGGAGTGAATATATAAACAATCAAACACACGTCAATTAACATTTTTGGTAACTATTTTTCAATTTACCCTACCATCACTAGTTTTTTTAACAACAACTCAGACATTGTGCAGTATACCCTTGAGGATTTTCTTCCTATATCCCTTAACCAACCTTCCTTATTTGTCCACCAAAAGTCCCCTCCTTCTCCATAGATCAACACTATTAATCGACCAACCTCAACACCAACCTTATATGTTGTGAAATCCTAGATCAAACTAGTGGACAATGGAAACTTACAGGAAAGAATACCCTTTAAGCATTTCTTTGAAGTAGCTACTAAGAATGGAGTTGTTTTCCCTACCTTGCAACTTCTCCAGATTAGAGCATCAGCTTAGTCTTTAACAATTACAAGATTTTTTGGGATAAAACATTAGCATTTCCATAAGTTCAGGCTTGGGCAAACTCTAAGTGGAGAAAATCTCGATTAGGGAAAACACTCCTTACAGATGATAAGTATTTTATATTCATATTTCGTAAGGATGTTAGTCTCAACCAAATCCTAGAACAAGTCCTTGACACATACCAAGTAAACCACTTTTTCTGAAACAATGTAGGTCTAAAATGAAGCTTAATCGAGAAGATATTCACTCATTTCTAGTTTAGATAAAATTTTATAATTTTCCACTTGAATACTAGACCATTGGGATTGAGTTTCATCACTAGTGTGCATTCAAGTCACAAAGAAGGATGAACTCGCGTCCTATATAGTTGTCAAAAGGTTTACAATTGAAGGGAAACTTGTGGATCATCTAGTTCAACTCTGATATCCCTAGAAACCAATGTAGACCAATATATGGAAACCAACTAGAAAAAGTTTCAAAATAGGAACATATATTGAACTAATGGGTGAGCTAGATAATGATCAAGCATGCAATCAAATCTATTGGAATTTCAAAGGAGAATGTCTCACAATCTTAGCTCTTCAAAAGAGGAAAACTCAAACCCCCATTCAAAAGAGAACAACCCTATAGCAACTGAAAATAAGGATACTCCAACTCCAAGTTTTGATAATTCCAAATTTGTTAATAGTATTTTTCCTTAAAGAAAATCTAGCAGAAAGAAGAAAAGAGGAGGCACCCCTTCAATGAAATAAATGTCTATATTATGTTAGAATATTAGGGGACTTAACAGCCCCAAAACAATTAGGTTGTGAAAGACATCATTTTAGGGAAAAACTATCTTTTTTTGGATTACTTTAGACAAAAATTAAAGCTAGTATGCTAAAAGAGGAGCTAATTTTTTTAGGAAACAAATGGAGCTTCATATCAAACCATAGAAACCACTATAGTTGTATAATAGTAGTGATATTCAATCCCTCTCTAGTCCAAATTGATGAAATTATCAGTTCAAATAACCTTATACATCTCAAATTCCATTCACACTTAATCTTTGGAATATTTCAACATGCCGTCATCTATGCTTCTAACCTTTGTTTCATGCGAAGCTCCCTATGTTAAGACCTAAGATTTGTAGGTCCTTTGTTATGTTCAAACCATGTTACAATTGAAATTAAAGGGCTGAGTAAAAACATAAACACTATAATATAGGGATGTATGGCATTTCAACTAATAACCAAGCTTAGGACCTTAAAGAATGAATTAAAGATACTAATGAAAAAGAAAATCCCAAAAACACAAGCGCAATTGGAGATAACTAAAAGTTTGTTAAGAACTTGTCAAGATGATCTCTATAAAAATCCATATGATATTAGATAGAAAGAATTGGAACAATAGGCCCTGCATAATTATATACATTCTGTACTAGCATATGCTCCTATTTAAAGCAACAAGCAAGGATTTCCTATCTGAGAGAGGGAGATAAGTGTACTAGATTCATATTCAACACCATTTTAGTACACAAAAATAACAACATAATTAATACACTTAAAGATGTCCAAATCAATATTCAAGAGGACCAAAATGTGCTCAAAATAATGGCTTATAACTATTTCAAGACAATGTTCAGTACCAAGGCCAATGTCACTCCATAATTGAAACATTACATCACTTCATTAATCCTTATATTAATCATCTTACTAGCACTAGGCTAACTATAAAAGTTATATCTGAGGAAGTGAAAAATTATTTATTCAGCCTAAAACTAGATAAAACACCAAGGCTAGATGGGTTTAATGCAACTTTGTTTTAAGCAGACTTGGAACTTCATAAGCAGTGGAGTAATTAATTGCGTACATAAATTCTTTAGGGATAGCAAAAATTCTGAAAGGATTGATTAAAACATTCTTATGCTTGATTCCTAAGAAGCAAGCCCCTAACAACTTTTAGCATTATCGTCCTATATCTTATTATAACACAACTTAAAAAATCATTGGGAAAATTCTTACAGCTAGGCTAAAAAAGACCTTAATCCTTCTAATTAATCCTTGCCAGGGAGCATTCATTAGTGGAAGAGATATTGGAGATAACCTCCTCCTAACACAAGCACTATTCAAGGATTACACTACCAATCCATTTATCAAGAGCCACTCACTCAAAATAAACATATACAAAGCTTTTGACACTTCAGACTGGAACTTTATAATCAATTTCATAGAAGCATTTGGATTTCCAAAGCAATTCATATACTAAATTGAATTTTACATAACAACAATCACTTTCAGTGCTTTGTTTAATGGAGTTAAATGGAATTATGTCTATACCACTAAGCAATAAAGTGGATTGGGCATCACATGTCTCAAACTCAAAAACCAATTACTAATTGTAAAGAAAATTTAGAGATTATGAAATGCAATGAAGCCATATTGATCAAATGATGAACTCACATTATTTCTTATAGTGTTGCTTCTAGAATCTAAATGAAATTAAAAACCAGTAATGGCCTCTTATTGAGAAGTTAAGATTAAGAATCTCCATATATCCTCTACAAAAGAGTGATGTTAATGGGCTCAATACATGGCTATGGTATTACAACTGGTATGACATCAACCCTTTATACTAGCTAGAAGAACTCAACCCACTTAAAGGGAGATTCCCATTAAATACCAAGTAGCGGAGAATCTCAGGGGACTCTTGGGTTTGCAACCATAGAGCCATGTCTTTACTTGTAAACAGCTTACTAAATTATAGACCTGATATAATAAAGGATAACATACTCATCTAGACACTAGAGAAATCCTTGCACTTTTCCAAGATATCCTATTTGGATTTGGTCTCTAATTATAGACAACTTGATAAATTATAGACCTGATACAATAGAGGATAACAGAATCATCTAGACACTAAAGAAATCCTTGCACTTTTCGAACATATCCTATTTGGATTTCTTCAAACCGTATTCTTCCAAAGTTCATTGGTATAAGCTCATCTATAAGGTAGCTATCACATCCTATCTAGCCATTAAAAACAAGGTTTGGACCAAGAATAGATTAAAAGATCCAATTCCACTTTGTTTATAATAAAAAATTCAAGCTAACACAGTGCAAAATTTATACTTCGTTTGCACTTACAAATAATCCATTTGGTAAGTATTACAACATATACTAAAATTTCATTGTACTATAAGGAGCGGGGAAAAATTATCAAATAGGAGATCATATGAATCAAGATGTTAGACAATGATTCAATTGTGCTAAGGATTGCTTTCATCTATTGCATTTACACCATTTGAAGGGAAAGGAACAATATGATCAATAGCAAACTTGAATTGGAAAAATAAATCTTAACTCAAAGACTGATACATTGGATTAGGGAAATTCTCATATTAAACAATTGTAGCTAGGGGTGTTCAAGAAAACCTGCGAACCTATAAACCAAACCTGAACTGCATGAATCAAACCTATAAATAAGGTTAATCGAACCTGAGTTCAGGTTTGGTTCGAACCAAACCTGAAAAATCAGGTTCATGGTTCAGGTTCATGTTTCTAACTTGCGGTTCTAGGTTAACCGAACTTAAACTGAACCTATAGCAGTTAACCGAACTGAACCTAATTTATAGGTTCAGGTTTAAACCTGAACCTGAAACACCCAAAAAACCTATCATGTATTTAAATATAATTTAAGAGGATATTAATAATAATAAATTCACTAGTATTTACTATATTAATTCTTGGGTGAAAAAAAGAAGAAGAAAAGGAAAAAAAACTACTTTAATTCTATGTTATTAAACGTTAATCTTGAACATTGCTATTATAAGTAACA
>JAOSBP010000204.1:15325092-15342682 GCA_027563825.1 Erythroxylum mucronatum
ATAATTTTTATAATAAATTCCTTGCTAATAATTTTAATAACGAGTGGTTGTATTATTTAAAATTACAATTATTATTAATATTAGTATTAGTATTATTATAAGTATTATAATATGCGTTATGCTTATTATAATTTCTATTATTATTATAAAATTTATTATAATTAATTATTTTCTTCTTATCATTAATAATATTAATAAGAAATTTATTATAATGAAATTTAATTTAATTTCTATTATTAAATTAAGTATTAGTTAATAATTAATAATTTATTATAATAAAAATTATAATAATTAATTTAATTTCTATTATTATTATAAAATTTATTATTAATAAATAAGAAATTTTTTAATAATTAAAATATTAAAAAAAATCAAATGGCCATTTGCTGGCCATTTGTTCTCGCGTGGGCGAGCCCCTCCCTCGCCCACGCGAGAATTATGGCCATCTAATGGCCATTAGATGGCCATATGTATATGGCCATCTAATGTCCATTCTCGCGAGGGCGAGATGCGGCTCGCCCTCGCGAGAATTGATATTTGCGTGGGTGGGACGTACAGGCTCTGACGGGATGAAATTTTTGGTTAAAAAACGACGTCGTTTACTCACTGGACAGAATAAGACAGGGATATCTTGGACAGACGATCCGCGCTCCGATATTCATAAATCATTAGTCACTGAATATTTTGCATTTAATATATCCATATTGGAAAATGGACAAATGCGTAGGGCCGCCATTACAAGGCCGAAAGAAGGACAGTTGTATGAACCAGGAAAGTTTACCAGTTGGTGGTAGTTGCCTCATTAATTCTTGAAAGAAACTTAACCTGTCCAGTGTTATAAGATGGATATCTCGTTGCGTTAATGCGGTATTAATGACTGGCCAACTTCTATGGTTTTGTTCAGCTGGTTGTCAGCGAGGGGTGGAACAAGAACACTACTGATCAGTCTGATGCCTCAAGTGAGAAAATTAAGCATTAGCAACATCTCTTCCAATGGAAGTACGTTTCCCCGTATAAAGATCTCTGTTTTTATGTTGAAAAAGTTTGGCAAGTGGTTATTATCAACCTACAGCATGGCTTGCTTGATAATCCTATCCATATGCATGAAGCTATTCATTCTCCTTGGTGAATCCATCATTGATGTATTATTCTGTTCGTGATAGCATCATGATCAATTGATGTGTGTACAAGGGTCCAACTCGAAACATTCAACAGTTGATTTACTGTGTTTTTAAATTAATTGTTGTGTTTTAAACCAGCTTTGAACATTGTCAGTCTTATACCATTATAAACACTTGGCGTATGCACAAGGGACTAATCCAAAATATTATTGCATGGCAGTTGGGGTTGTTCGAATATTCAATGCAATGGGGCGGCTCAAAACAGGTGCATTAAGATGTACCTAATATCACAAGATTCGTATTTTCCTCGAAGCATTTAAAGATTCTGTAATTGGAAAATGTAACAGAGGAGCAATTTCTACCCCAAACAGTAAAGTGAATCTTAAAATGGAATTATCTGAGAAGTTGGGTAAATGATCGAATCAACCACTCTTTCCTTTTGAAAGGACAGATTAACAAACGTTTGAAGAAGAGATTGTAAAGAAATGCAAAGACTTGAGTACTCTAAAGAGCTTGTAATTCAAGAATGAGAATTGGAACAAATAAAAACTGTATGTTCCTTCCATTGCATTCAAAAAATATATATCTCAACCGTGTTAAGATACACCATATTGCAATTCAAAAAATATAATGACTACAAAAGTGTACAGACATGGTCTACACCGTCATTACAACTAATACAAGTAAAGCACACCTAATACAAGATAAGCTAACCACTCCATTGACTTAAACTTTACAACTGCACTAAATCAAGTTACATTCCAACACTCCTCCTTGATGCAACTGTTGTTTAAAACTTAAAGTTTTTCCAAATCGAAGTTTCCGTAATGACTTGGTAAAGATATCTGCCAGTTGATTTTCTGAGGAGCAATGCAGCAGTTTGACTTGTTTTTCTTTTTCTTCTTCACAAATTGCTTCATATTTGATCTTAATATGCTTGGTTTTTCCATGAAACACTTGATTTTTCACCATGGCTATAGCAGACTTGTTATCACATAATATTTTTGTTGCCTTCTCTTGCTTGAAATTCAAATCAAGCAGAACTTTCCTTAACCACAAGCATTGATTTACACCAACAGAGGTAGCAATATACTCAGCTTCAGCTGTAGATTGAGCAATTGAACCTTGCTTCTTCATGCTCCAACAAATCATGGCCGAACCAAGGGAGAAACAATAACCTAAAGTGCTTTTCATATCTTCTAAACATCCAGCCCAATCACGATCAGTGAATCCAATTAAATTCACACAACCAGTTGGTTTGTAATGTAATCCATAGTCTATAGTACCTTCCAAGTACCTCATGATCCTTTTGACTGCCTTGAAATGGAGTTCAGTTGGTGAACTCATGAACTTAGACAACAGACTTGTGGCAAACATAATGTCTGGTCTGATAATTGATAGATATAGCAGGGAACCTACTACACTTCTGTATAATGTGGCATCAGCTGGACCTGAGCCATCAATGTTCATTAGCTTTGTACATTGAACTCTAGAGGTGCTCATTGATTTGAATTTTCCCAGATAGAATTTATTTAGCAATCCCCAAGCTTATTTGTCTTGGGAAATAAAAATGCCTTGAGTACATTGCCTAACTTGTATTCCTAGAAAATAAGACATCATTCCTAAATCATTCATCTCAAAGACTTGTTCCATTTTAGCCTTGAATTTCATAATAGCTTTTAAATTGCTTCTAGTTATCATAAGGTCGTCAACATATACAGAAACCACCAAAGTTTCAGCTTCAAAATTTTTGACATATAGAGGAGCTTCATTGCAGCTTTTCAGGAAACCAAATTCCAGTAGGTATTCATCAATTCTTGCATACTATGCCCTTGGAGCTTGCTTGAGTCCATACAAGGCTTTCTTCGGCAAATACACTTTGTTTGCATCCTTTTCAAATCCCTCTGGTTGTTCTACAAAGATTTCTTCTTCAAGTTTGCCATTCAAAAAGGTAGACTTGACATCCAACTGAAAGACTTGCCACTTGAGGTGTGCTATAATGGAGAGAAGCATTCTGATTATGTTAAACCTTGCTACAGGAGCAAAATTTTCATTAAAATCAATGCCTTATTTTAGAGCATATCCCTTGACAACCAAACGTGCTTTGAATTTGTTGATGGTGTCATCCGGATTGAGTTTCAGTTTAAAGATCCACTTCAGGCCTATAACTTCTTTATCTATAGGTTTTGACATTAACACCCAAGTGTCATGTTTTTGATCATTCTAAGCACCTCCTCCATTGCATCTCTATAATTTTCACAATTCAAGGCTTTGTTGACATCTACAGGTTCACGTACTGCATCATTACATTGAGTGTAAATGTCATCTAGTGTTCTCGTGCCTCTTACAGCACCATCTTCATCATAATCATCACTCATGACATCCTGTTGTTCTTCCACAACTTCATCATTTTCAACTTGAGAAGTGGATGCAATAGAGTTTTTTTCCAACCCCATACAATAGTTTCATCAAATTTCACACTCCTACTCACATAAACTTGATTTGTGAGAGGATTTAAAATTCTATACCCTTTAGAGACATTGCTATAGCCAAAAAAAATGCAAGTAGACATCAGTGTTGATTGCTTCAGCCCACAGAATTTTAGGCAATTTCTTCTCTAGCAACAAACATCGAGCCATGTTCATAATGGTTACGTTCTTCCTTTCACAGACACCATTTTGCTGAGGTGAATAGGTGACTATCAGTTGATGATGAATTCCAGCAGCTTGAAAAAACTCTTTGAAGGCATTTGATGTGTATTCAGTGTCAATATCAGACCTTAAGTCTTCATTGACAAAGCACACTGATTTTCAACAGTTGCTTTGAACTTTGCAAAAATTCTAAGAACCTCACTTTTCTGTTCAACAAAATAAACCTAACAATATCTTGAGAAATCATCTATGAACAAGAGGAAATACCTGCTAGAGTTGATTATGGCAATACTTATTGGGCCACAAACATCATAATGTATCAGCTGCAATTTTTTTGTCGCTCTTGAAGCTTAATTCACAGGAAAAGGAGACTTGCTCAACTTTTCCAATTGACAGGTTCCACACACACCAGTGAAATAATTTATAGAATTTAAATCATTTACAAGTTCAAGATCTTATAGCTGCTTCAATGAAGTGAAATTAGTGTGTCCAAATCTTTTATACCATAGACAAGTATTATCTTCGACATTTACATGTACACTAGCAACAACATGAGACTATTCAATGGGAAAATTTCTCCTCTTCATTTCAACAGACAGGATTTCAAGTCTAAATAGATCTTGAATAGTGCAGATTCTGTTTTCAAATGATAACTTATAGTCTTTCTCAAGCAATTGGCCAACATTTAACAAGTTCATGTCAATCTCAAGTACATATAAAACATCTGCAATATTTTTCAATCTAGAAGGAGTTTGGACAAGAATTGTATCTTTCCCTTTAGCATTCACCAATTTGCCATCTCCAAGTTTCATTTTGCAAGCAAAATTTTGATCCATGTTTTTGAAAATGGTATGGTCAACTGTCATGTGATTTGTGCAGCCACTGTCAACAAGCCAAATTCCAGAATTTTGAGTAGCTACACACATTTCTTCAACTGCAGCAAACAACTCTTCTTCGTGCTCTTCTGCACTTTCAGCAACTTAAGCAGGCTAAGCTCGAGCTTGCTTCTTTTGGTTTAAATGGCAGACATTTTCAATATGGCCAAACTGTTTGCAAGCTTTGCATTGAACATTTGGTCTAAACCAATAGAAATCTCCTAAATGATTTGTCTTTTAACAATGAGGACAGGGAGGAAATTTATTTTTTCTAAACTTCCCTTTGTTGTTATGTTCAACCTTCTCCTTACCTTTTCTGCCATAAGAAAATCTCTTGGGGCCACTTGGCTTGAATTTTTGAGCAGTTGCATTTGCTCTTTCACTTGAGCTCTTCTCCTCACAAAATGCTTTTCTTTATTCCACAACTTGCAATGTATTTGCAAGTTTTGTGACTATGGTCTTCCCCATGTCCCAATTGTCTTCAAAAAAGGAAATTTTGGATTAAAACCTCTCTGGAAGTGTCATCATATCCTTCTTCAGGATTCTCTTCTCTTCAAATTGTTCCTCCAACAACTTTATCTCATTGACAACTTTCATAGTTCTGTCAATATAATCTTTAATTTTGTCTGACTCTTTAATGCGATGCATTTCAAACTCTTTCCTCAAATTGAGTATTTGCATCTTCCTTATTTTATCATTGCCTTGGAACTCTTGCTTCAATCTTTCCCAAGCATCTTTGGTAGATTCACAAGCCATGATCTTGGTGAAAACCACGTTATCCACAGCAGAGTGAATGCATGAAATTTCTTGGCAATTTCTTCAGCATGATGTTTGAGTTGGTTTACTGTGGGATTGTTGGGAAGAGGATTCACTTCCTTACCATCAACATAATCCCAAATATCAAGTGATCTCAGGTATGTCTTCATCTTCATGCCCTAAATTTTGTAGTTTTGGCCATTAAAGACCGGTGGTGTAGTGCTCGAAGGTGTGGAAGTCATTGGTTAAGATTTTTGAAAAAGCTAATGTGAGTTAGTGAGGTTAAGTGTTTATGGTTGTTTTCTTTTGAATCACAGGTCCCTTACAAGATCAAGATTGCTCTGATACCATGTAAAGAAATGCAAAGACTTGAGTATTGTAAAGAGCTTGTAATTCAAGAATGAGAATTGGAACAAATAAAAATTGAATGTTCCTTCCATTGCTTTAAAAATATATATATCTCAACCATGTTAAGATACACCATATTGCAATTCAAAAAAAATACAATGATTATAAAAGTGTACAGACATGATCTGCACTGTCATTATAACTAATACAAGTAAAGCACACCTAATACAAGATAAGCTAACCACTTTATTACAGTTTAACTTATACTTTACAACAACACTAAATCAAATTACATTCCAACAAAGATCTTACCATATGTGAACTAGACGTGTTGCTAGTTGCCTGAATTTCTCACAAATTCCAGTATTTTATTATGTCGTAGCTCTCTTAGGGATTTAGGATTGTAGTCCCTACATTTATATTAAGACCGGAAGTTTAGAAGGTTCTGCATTTAGGTGGCGTCTTACAAAGTTGTTAGCCACAGACAATATAAGCCTTGTTAACCTTTGTGCTATCATTTCTACTATATTTTAAGGATGTTAATAGTAAAATACTTTACGTGAATAAAAAAATAAATTTAGAAAGAAACAACCAAGTTTTAGATAAAGTTGTGTGATGCTTTGGACACTCAATAGGTAAAGCAAAAAAAGATAGCTATAATTTATTACCTTGTGGAGAATTTACGAGTTTGTAAGGGATGACAGTTATTTGGAGTGGATGAAAATCTTTAGTGTTTATTATTATTATTATTAGGTTAAGTAGGAAAAAGTTTAGGTTAAATTCTTAAGAGGTAAGTATTACATATTTAAAAGTTTAGGTTAACTATTAGAGTACAATCCTAAAAGACCTTTGAGAATAACAAGGATGTTTTTAATAGAGATTCTTTATCTACATCCTAGTATGCCAAAGTTTTTTATTGCGAGTTTTGTCTTCAGTAGGTTTTAGCAATGTCATATCATATTCTTAATCACTTCCCCTCAATTCTTCTTAGGCCTTCCTTTTTCACTCTTATAATCTCTAAGTACAATCTTCTTGTATCACTAGAGCATCTGGGTATTTCCTTTTAACATGTCCAAATCACCTAAGCCTTGTCTCTTTTAATATTTCAATAATATTAGCCACCTTTAATTTGTCCCTGACCATTAAAATTTTGACCTTATCTCTTCTAATAAGATTTCACATCCAACGAAGCATCCTCACCTTTGTCATCAGTAGCTTATGATTATGCACCTATTTGATAGGTCAACGCTCTGCCTCATAGAGTATGGACAACCTAATTCTAAATGATAGAATTTACCTTTAAACTTGAGTGTTATCTTTTTATCACCTAAAACTCATAATACACTTCTCCATTTAAGTCACCTTGATATGATCCGGTGAACTATGTCTTTATCAATCTCTCTATTGCTTTGGATGATAAATCCTAGATACTTAAAACACTTTTTTGTAGTATAACTTCCGAACCAATCTTTACTTTCTTATCAGAAGCCACCCTATGTTCTGAAAAATTACACTCCATATACTCAGTCTTAGTCCTACTAAATCTGAAGCCCTTTAACTCTAATGTATCACTCCAAGGATTAAGCTTGACATTGACACTCTCTTTTATCTTATCTACTAAAATAATGTCATCAGCAAGCAATATACACCAAGGCACATCCCTTTGGATGTTCTTGGTGAGCTCATCAATCACTACTGCGAACAAAAAAAGGCCCAGAAAGGAGCCCTAGTATAGTCCAATATTGATAGAAAATGCTCTATATCTCGTCATATCATCCTTATTCTAGTTTTTAAACCTTCATACATATCTCTAATAACTAGTATGTAAGTCATAGGAACTTTTTTACTTTTAATCACCTCTACATGATTTCTTTAGGTATCCTATCATACGCCTTCTCTAAATCAATAAAAACCATGTATAGGTTATGTTGCCTTTCCCTATAATATTCCATTAATCTTCTAAGGAGATGTAAAGCTTCTATAGTAGACCTTTTTGGTATGAATCCAAATTAGTTTTTCGAGATAGAAGCATCATTTCTCACTCTCTTCTCAATCACCTTCTCCCACAACATCATGGGGTGACTACGTAATTGGATGCTTCTATAGTTATTACAGCTTTGCATGTCCCCTTTGTTCTTGTATAAAGGAATTAACATACTAAATCTCCACTCATTCGGCATTTTAGCAGACTTAAGGATCACATTAAAAATCTTGGCTAGCCATGTAATACCCTCTTCCACATCTTTATGGGTATCTCATCAGGCCCTAATATCCTTCCACTTTTCATCTCCCTGAACTTTTTTTTAATTTCTTCCTTTGTAATCTATCAAAGACAAGTAAAGTTACTAAACCTCTCGGGTGTGCTAATATTAGCTAAATAGATGTTATCCTCTAAGCCTTCATTAAAAAGGCTATAAAAGTACCTCTGTCATCATCTTTTGATGTCATTTTTAGCTACAAACACCTGTCCTGCTTCATATTTTATACAGCAAACTTGATCTAAGTCTATCACTTTTCATTCCCTAGCTCTCGTCAACTTAAAAATATCTTTTGTCTCCATCTTTAGTTTCCAATCATTGGTATAGTTTCTTGTAAGCTCCACTTTTAGCTTCTGAAATTATCTCCTTCGCCTATTTTTTTGGCAGTTTATAACTTTTCTGGTTACCTATTATCTCCACCTCTATGGTGCTATTCAATAGAGCTTTATAAGTAACCTTCTTAATTTTAATTTTTTCTTGTATAACTTCATTCTAACCATTAGTACTCCCTCTAACTACCCTTAGGCTCTTTAGAAACACCCGAGGTCTCTATAGCTTTATTCCTTAAAAGAGTTGTAACTATCTCGCACATCGAGTTAGCTTCTCCTACTAATTTTCATTCTTCTCCCTATATTACTCTATCCCTAAATTATTTCATTGTATCCCCTTACAAATTCTACCATTTGACTCCTGTACACCTGCTAAGACGTCTCTTCTTCCTCCAACCCTTAATAATAAGATCCAATAATCTTTGCTGAGTTGATAAGTAAGCATTAAGTATCATCTTGCAATCCTTAAAAAAAGAAATTATTATTATCAACTTAAACGCTACTACAAAATCCAACAAAGTAGCCCCGCTATCATTCCATTCACTATACCTGAAACTCCCATAAATCCATGAGTAACCATCTGAGGTTGCTCCTATATGACCATTAAAGTTTCCTCCTAGAATAATTCTCTCGATAAAGAGGATTTGCTGAATCACCTCATCTATCTCTTCCCAAAATTGGCGCTGAAGTTGCTCATTTAACCTTACTTGAGGTGCATAAGCACACGCTACATTTGAAACAATGCCCTTCGCCACAATCTTTAAGGACATAATCCTATCATTAGTCCCTTTTACCCCCATAATATGATATATGAGTTCCTTGACAATCAAGATACTTAACTCATTTTGTCTTCTCGAACACCCAAAATATCAAAGTTTAAGCTCATTAATCTCTTTTGCTTTAGCCCCGCCCACCTTCTGTCCTAGACGCACGCTATATGAATCTTATATTTTTCTGAAGTCTCCACTAGTTCTAAAGACTTCCCTATGAGGATCCCGATGTTCCAAGAACTTATTTGTAATTTGTCAACATCTTTTTTTCTTCTAGACCCGAAACTCACCGAAGAACTAGCCCTTGTCCTATCATCAAAAGTCAAAGCCACCACTCCTGTCTGAATTCCCAATACAAACTAAGGAAGACAAGTCTAACAAGCCCCCAAACGACTCTAATAATACTTAAGAAAGGGAACAAAATTTGATATTAAATTTCAAAAAGGGCGTTGTAATAAGCGGGTGTAAGAACTTCACGTATACATGATCACATGTCAATCTAAACTAAATGATCCAAAGCATGAAACTAAACCGTTAAAAATAACTAACAAAATATTAAAAGGGACTATATGACATTATTCAATCCCTTCCATTGTTTGACTTAATTATTAGTTGTTGTGTGGTCACTATGGATGACTCATACCTAACTCCAACCCATGACAAGTCAAGAGGTCCCCTGGACCTCACGTCCTTCGGGAAAAGCTAGGACCAATGCTCAGACGTTATAAGGGAGGCAGTTAAAATGGAGAATGTTAATTGTTATTGCCACAATTTGGAGATCTGGCAGTCATCGAAAAATGGAGAGTTTGCAGAATTTGGAGGGTGAAGTTAAGACCTTGAAAGAATATTTTAGGACTGGAAAGACGAAAAATGCAGCTTGGAGACAGTCTCAGCTTGAAGGTTTGCTCTTGTTCCTCAGAGAGAAAGAGAATGTAATATTTGAGGCTCTGAGAATAGACTTAGGAAAGCATCACCTTGAGGGATATAGGGACGAGGTAAGTGAAATGGTTGATTGATTAATCCTTATTTCCTTTCCATTCAAGTTTAGTTTTCACTTCGACGTTTCAATGGCATATGAGAACATGAACCCAATTCTAGTTACTTCAGAAGTGCTTAATCCGTGGGAAAACAGCCAATTTATTAAAAGTTAGATATCTCCTGTGATTAGAAAAATTTCCATGTCCTTTTGCAGGTAGGAACGTTAATAAAATCAACAATTTTTGCACTGAAAAATCTGAAAGATTGGATGTCAGGAAAAAAGGTAATTGTTTCTGTACTACTTAGACTGCATTCTTTCATTTCTTACTATAAGAGATACTTGGATGTGTTTTCTTGAGTTCATGAATGGTTTCTTTCTAAATGATGTTTGCAAAATTTCTACTTTTTCTTGGAGGGATAACTGCTGCATTAGTAATAATCAAAATTCTTTACAGGCGAAGCTCCCTTTAGTTGCCTTGCTTACGTCTGCCGAATTGGTGGCAGAGCCTCTCGGTCTTGTCCTCATTTTGTCATCTTGGAATTTTCCCTTTGGTAAATAAATTTCTAGTTTCTTCTCTATAATTTGTTCTGACCTTCAAATTTAACTTGATTAGTATTCTCAGAGCGATCATCAAGTTGCTAACTTGTTTTCTGCATTGAATCCGAAGGGCTGTCCTTAGAACCACTTATAGGAGCAATAGCTGCAGGAAACACAGTGGTTATAAAACCTTCAGAAATGGCCCCTGCTTGTGCTCATCTTATAGCCACATGTATGACCACTTACCTAGACGACAAAGCTATTAAGGTTATCCAAGGTGGACCAGATGTTGGGGAACAACTTCTACAGCAGAAATGGGACAAAATCTTCTTCACAGGTACACTTGAACGCACGAGCACATTCTCAGTAGTAAACTTGAAAGCATGATCCCAGGTATAGAGATAGTTAACAAATTAGCCTGATGTCATGAGCTCTTTACCTCTACGCTAAGAAATCATCAGGTTATTAATATTCATATGCACTTTGTCTTATATAATAATATCTTTTTTCTTCAGATCCAGTTTATCAATGAAGAAATCACTTTCAACCTGCTACAATATCATTGGACTAATCAATACACTAACTTGCAGTGATAAAACAGTGTTGTTTAGTTGACTGTCATTCACGAGGTTCATGTTTCTAAATTTATCATTATTTTGTTGAACTGCGAATCAATGTATAGGAAGTCAAAAAGTCGGTCGGATAATTTTGTCAGCTGCCGTGAAGTATCTAACCCCAGTTGTCCTGGAAATGGGCGGAAAATGCCCTGCTATTGTTGATTCCCTTTCTTCTTCTTGGGACAGAGAGGTACTATTATCCATGTTCATCATATAGTAACTCTACCAAGCTATAAAAAGAAATTTAAGATGCTAATTACTTTTAATTTCTCCTTTTTATCCTAAGGTGACAGTAAATAGGATTATCGTGTCAAAATACGGTGCGTGTGCGGGACAAGCATGTATAGCAATTGACTATGTGCTAGTGGAAAAGAGATTTGCTTCCACTGTGGTATGAATGTGAAAGAACTAAAAAGCAAGAAACTGTATAAACTAAAATTCCGTATCTACCATGCAAGTGACAATATGTAGATTGGCGTCTACTTCTTTGCAGGTGGGATTGATGAAGATCATGATCAAGAAAATGTTTGGGGAAAATCCAAGAGTTTCAAACACCATTGCAAGAATAGTTAACAGAAAGCATTTCTTAAGATTGAAGGACTTTCTAAATGATTTTGCAGTCCAGAATTCTGTTGTATATGGCGGTTCAATGGATGAGGAGAATCTGTAAATTTGCACAGAGTCTCATCTCTCGTTTTCCTTATCCTAGCTTGCATACAAGTGTCTTGGTAGATCAACTTAACAATTCATCCCATTCTACATTCACGTACCTAACTCTTTTGCAGGTTCATTGAGCCAACAATCCTGTTAGATCCCCCACTTAACTCCGCAGTAATGACAGAAGAAATATTTGGCCCACTGCTTCCCGTAATCACAGTAAGAGGCATCCTGCGCTTCTTTCATGACTGTACTCAGGATAGGGTTGAATCTTGAAGTCTTGACGTAAATATGCAGTGTGGAAGCTATTGATTATCATAATTGCATTTCTGTTTAAAACAGTTGGAGAGGATTGAAGACAGTATTGAGTTCATAAACTCAAGGCCGAAGCCACTAGCAATATATGCCTTCAGCAATAATGAACCATTGAGGAGGAGAATACTATCTGAGACATCTTCAGGAAGTTTGGTGTTCAATGATGCAATCATTCAAGTAATACAGTTTACCTTGCTGTTTTCACCCTTTTGAACTGAAGCTAATCATTATTTATCAAAAACTGAATTATCAAGTTAATGCAATACGTGTCCTTTTTTTTTTTTTGGTGGTGCAGTATGCAGCAGACAGCTTACCATTTGGAGGGATTGGTGAATGTGGGATGGGCAAATACCACGGAAAATTTTCTTTCGACACGTTTAGCCATTACAAGGCAGTGGCAAGAAGGAGCTTCCTCACTGATTTTTGGTATAGATTTCCTCCATGGAATACAAACAAGTTGCTGCTTCTTGAGAGAACTTACAATTGGGATTATGTGGGACTGCTCCTGGTAATTCTGGGCTTAAAGAGGTCTAGAGAGAGAGCATACGGCCTCTAGCAGTCTTCTTACATCTCCTGATTATCAATCTAGCATTAATTTGTATGAAATAATAAGCAAAGCAGGACATCCTTGAAGTGCATGCGTCAAATAACTACTTGTTGAAGCAGTCAGGTTCTAGGCTCTTTTACTTTTGCTTAATTCTCTCTTTTCAGGTCTTATGTATGTAAAAATTTGCAGGTCAAATTTGTACGAGAACTTTTGACATGTGTGACAATCTATTTCTCTGGTAAATGGACCAAAGGTTCATTGATCTAGTATTGACATATATTACAAAGTAACCGCGATTTTTCACCCAAAATCTGTAGATTCTCATCCCTTGGGTGTACTTACAAACTCGTCATCTGCAAAGGCATATTGCATTTAGGCTCTGTTTGGTTGGCGAAAAACTAAATTGAATTTAGAATATGATTCTTCCGAAAATAAATCTATGGAAAGTAAAGATATTCATATGTTTGGATACTTACAAGAATTCTAATAGGAAAGTTAGGTGAATTCTTATTATAGTGTTTGGTATGTATCAGTATTTTATAGAATATAACTTAATTTTGACCTGTGTTTCCAATTATATCCCTACAAACCGAATAAAAATTGAAATCATTGAATAAGGAAAAATATGAACTTGAAGATTGTCGACTGAAACTTCTAAGCAAAAATATTCAAAATCCTACTAACGGGGGAATAATAAGAATAGTTGAAGAAAATATTATGAATACCGATACGTATCGTATCGGGCCAAAACTGATACGAAATAAAAGGTGGGTCGTACCAAGTTTAAATACCAGTTAGTACTGACCCGTTTCAAATAATACCGGCTTGAATACCAGCCAAATATCAGTCGATACAGGAAATTTTAAAAAATAGGGAGACTTTTTACAAAGTTTTCAGCTGATATAAGAAAATTTAAAAAATAGGGAGACTTTTTGCAAAATTTTTTAAAAATTTTAAAATTTCCCTCCCACCCTCTTTTCTCTCCTTCCCCCCCTTTTTTTCAAAGTTTTGTTAATTAGTTATTTTATTTATTTCAACTTTAATAATTATTTTAAATTTTGAATTTTTGTTTTTAAAATAATAATAAATATTTTTATTACTAATAATAATTATAAATCAGATAAAACTTAAAAATAGATTATTTTTATTTAAATTTATTTTAATATTTTATATAATATTTATTAATAAAGTATTAATAAAAATATTTTATTTTTTAAAATAAATAATTTAAAAATTATTATTTATAAACTAATATTTATTATATATATTTTTAATTATTAAATCAAAATTTATTTGAAATTTATATATTTTTAAAATATATTTTAAATTTAATTATATTTTTAATAATTATTAAATTATTTTTTTTGAAGGAAAATTATTAAATTAATTTATAAGTTAAATTAAAATTATGATTATTATTTATTATTATGATTTTTGGATATATGGTTAAAAATATACAGTACAACTGTACAATATGGCAATAGACTATTTTGTAATTTTTAAAAAAATTCAGGAACAATTTAATAAATTTAAAAATTACCCGAAACGGTACCCAATATTAACTGATACCGATACAATACTGTACCAAAATTCAATTTAGTACCAAATCCGGTACGAATTTTGTAACATTGGTCTGGATGCATGCTGTGCTCTCGAAGTTTTTGGCAGCTGGACAAAGTTTTTTTAAAATTATATTAGGTATCTTAGTTTAGCTAAACTAATCCTAAGCTTCTAAGACCCTACTCTAAGAACCTTAGAAGAGATATATCTGAAACCCTAAGATCTCTCAAGTTCCCATATACCCTGTATACTTCTGCGTACAAAAAGTTGTCACATATTTGATTGGTCAACTGCTGATTGATCTCTGGCTCTGCTCAACATCAAAATTCTAGCAGCTCTTAGGTTCCCTAATAGCTTCAACTCTCACACTACCGCTGAAAACGAGACTTCTATAATTGATTCGATTAGGAAGCTTTGCCCGAGAGCTAGAAGATCATCGACAAAAAAAAAAAATCTCATTTTTCCTCTTTTCACTTGCTCAAACTCAGTGCTTCCTGTAAGAAATAGCCTTTAAGTAAAAAGTTTACACCTTTTAAATCATTCTCGTTGTCGGCTGCTAGACAAAGTTGAATAGAAGTAACGAAGTCGTATGATGGGGTCCTAAATGAATGCTAGTTGACTCTTCCCAATTGCTTTATTGAAATTTGAAGGTTCTCCAAGCTTGGAATTTCAAAATCCATGGTAAACAAACCAAATAAATTTTACAAATTTTAAATTAATAATTCAAGATTGAGCAATATGATTAATTCAAATAACTAATAATAAATTCTTGAAGCATGATAATTTACATTTCTTAAACACAATTTCTTGCAAAATTTAGTAAGATGTAAAAATATCGGATAAAAGATAGAAAACTATTCCATAATTTATGAGATTGTAGAAAACATTTAAATTTAAATTATTTTAATTTTGTATAAAAATTCTTTTTCTTAAACATCAATTAAAAATAATGATAAAATATATGTAGTATAAATATTACATACTGAGTAAATAAATGTTGCTTATATGATAATCTAATTAAATTCTTAAATTTAAATCGAACTGATTAAATATGATTTAAATAAATAATTTATCGAATCAAGTTAAAATGATTGAGTTGAGTTATTACGTAAGTAATATTTGATTAATACTTGTAAAATATTTATATCGCGTGTGCTTCATTATTATTTTTAAAAAATAAAAAGTTTTGAATGTTAATTCTTTTAAAAAAATTAATCTTATAGTATTATATTTCTTTTAACTAAACATTTTATAATTAGAGGTTTTCAAGGCCTATTATTAATGTGAGTATTTCAGTCTCTAGAGTGGCCTCTGTAGCTCAAATTAAAGCTATGAAACAAGTAGCCGGTTAATTAAAATTGGAACTGGCCCAATTTGTAGAATTAGAAGCCTTTGCTTAATTCGCCTTTGATCTCGATAAAGCTATTCAGAATTAGTTGGCACGAGGTCAACGATTACATGAGTCACTCAAACAATCTCAATCAGCTCCTCTCACAGTCGAGGAACAGATATGTTTCGTAATCTAATAATCCAATTTTTCGATTTCTAAGCAATACTCGGATACAAATCACGAAAATATCTATTATTCTTCAAATTTTTCATTAAGAGGGAAATAAGTTAATCTCATTCTTTTAAAAAATAAAGTTTTGATCAAGATATGATAGCCTGGTAGAAAGAAATATACTACCCAACACTTTTTAAAGGATATCAGGGGGATCTTCCTTGTCTTTTGTCAATTCTTTATGCCCAATTACATGAAGTTTTCCTTTGACAGGAGCCATACTAGGTGTAGACATGTTGAAGATTGTGACGGTGGCTTAAGAAAGGCAGTAAATGACAAACAAAAGACACAATCGACACTTTTTTACAGCTTGATTGCACCGAGCACCCCATGTGCTTATGAAAGAGCTCTTCCTGTTATGGGGCCTCCATAATGGCAGTATCTATCTTTCAACGAGTGGATCAAGTGTTTTAAACACACTGAAAGTGCCAAGCCCAAAAGCATTTCTAGGGCCACATGTCAAAAAAGCAATAATCAGTTAATCACATGATCACGACCTCAGCTCAAAGGAGCTTAAACAGTGACCTGAGAGGTCTTGCGTATCAGCTTTTTGTGCGGACCTACAACCACCGCCAGTTCTGATTTGCATTGTCTTTGTCCGCAACAAACAAGAAATAAGCAGAACACAAACTCAAGTCGCAAAAAAGAGGGGAAGCTTTTTGAGATAAGCGCATTAAAGAAGCTCTCAATGGATTGATTTATCATGGCACTTGCCTCCATTGCATCTAAAAATTTTTAATTTAAAATTATTATTTAAAATTTTAATTTTATAAAAAATTAAAATTTTACTTCCATTAATTTAATTGGTAACAATAATAATAATTATTATTATAAATATATTAAGATGTCAAATAAAAAATAAAATCTGAGTCAATCTATTTTTATTAAGATTACTATTATTTGGGCCCATGACTTTTTTAAATGAAAGCCTACAAATAGGAAGATAAAAATTACATACTTAATTGATTTTTTTTATTCAAATTTTTGTACCCTTTTGACTTCTTCATCACATTACTTTTTGGCCTTTTGGCTTTTCTTCCCCCAACTCCAGAAGGACTACTACAACCAAAGTGAAAAAAATAATCTATATTGAACGTAATTGTGGAAAAGATTCCCCCACGGGACTTACCCTGTTCTAGTGCTGATAGGTAAATTCCTAATTTAGATATGAGTTCTTGTAAGTTGTAATAGAGTTGGTACAATATTAATCTTTACATTCTTTTAGACTTTTAGTGAAGATGCAAGATAAGATTTCTCATTGTAGACAAAAAATCGTAACATATAAAGTAAAAAAAAATGAACAAAAACAGTACAAACTATCTAGCACTAGCGATAATAGGAATAAAAGAAGTACCTTAGATGCCCTTATAAATAAAAATAGATAGGCACAGATTTTATTTTTTATTGATATCTTAATATATCTATAATTTTATTATTTTTTTGTCACCAATTAAATTAATTGGGGCAAAATTTTAATTTTTTAATGAAATTAAATTTTAAATTAAAATTTTTTCAATAATATAAGAGAATTTTAAATATTTTGCCCCCACTCAAAATAATTTCTGGATCCGTCTCCACAATGTTATTAATATTGCCTCTGTTTCAAAAAATAAAATAAAATAAAATGGTTGGCTAGTCTTTTGAATGGCTTGACTCATTAAAGGAAAACAACATGGCGAGCTAAGATAAGAGATATTGCAAAATGCCAC
>JAOSBP010000204.1:15353772-15366785 GCA_027563825.1 Erythroxylum mucronatum
AATTTCTTTACTCATGAATAATCATCAAAAATCCTCATTTAATAGCCTTAGCTTACAAAAAGATTCGGGGTCCAACACCTTTCTTGTCTTTAATCTCAAGGTTGAACTCTTGAAGTAGAAGTACCCATCTGATAAACCTAGCCTTGGCATCCTTCTTTGCAAAGAGATAATGCAACCCCACATGATCTATAAAATAACATGTGAGCCTAAAAGGTAAGAGCGAAATTTCTCACATACAAAGACTACTGTAAGTAACTCCTTTTTTTGTAGTGGTGTAGTTCAGTTGTGTACCTGTCAAGGTCTTGCTCGCATGGTAGATGACATGTAGTTTCTTCTCCTTTCGCTATCCAAGTACACACCCCACTGTGTGGTCACTTGCCTCATACATAATCTCGAAAGAAAATGACCAATCCGGCGTTGTCAAGATAGGTGCTATTGTGAGTGCCTTCTTCAACCTGTTAAAAGCATCCAAGCAATCATTAGTAAACAAAAAAGGCACATCTTTTACTAACAAATGGGTTAAGGGTATAGTAATAAGGGAAAAATCCTTGATGAACCGTCTATAGAACCCTGTATAACCAAAGAAAGCTCGGATGCCCTTAATGTTAATAAGAGGGGGTAACTTTTCAATTATTTCAATCTTTTCTCGATCCACTTCAATCCCTTTACATGAGATCCTATAGCCCAATACAATCCTCTCCTGGACCATGAAATGACACTTCTCCCAGTTTAGAACCAGATGAGACTCCTCACATATTTGAAGCACTATGTTTAAATTAAACAAACAATCATCAAAAGAATCTCCAAAGACAGAGAAGTCTTCCATAAATACCTTCATAAAATTCTCATTTATGTCTGCAAAAATGGCCATCATGCACCTTTGGAATGTGACAGGTGCATTGCATAACCCAAAAGGCATCCTCTGATAAGCGAAAGCCCCATAAGGACAAGTGAAATTGGTATTCTCTTGATCTTGTGAGTATATGAACACTTGAGTGTACCCTGAATATCCATCAAGAAAATAATAAAATGTATGGCCAACCACCCTCTCAATCATTTGGTCCATAAAAGGAAAAGGAAAGTGGTCTTTCTTGGTGGCCAAATTAAGTTTCATGTAATCAATACACACTCTCCAACCCGTGACGGTCTTAGTAGAAATCTGTTCACCTTTTTCATTTTTCATCACCGTCATGCCTCCTTTCTTAGGCACACATTGTATAGGACTCACCTACGCACTATCTGAAATGGGGTAAATAATCCCTACATCCAAGGGCTTCACTACTTCATTCTTCATAACATGTGTATATTTAACCTTCTTTGTCTCTCCCTCATGTTTTGTATCATTCCTCAAGGTTAATCTTATACATCACCACATTGGGGCTAATCCCCCTAATATCAGAAAATTTGCCACGCCATGGCTTTCATCCACTTCCTAATAGTCTCTAGAACTTTCTTTTCTTGCTCAAAATCTAATGAGTTGGATATGATGATGGGTAGGGTGTGGTCCTTACCTAAGAAAATATACCTTAAGTGAGAAGGTAAGGGTTTTAGGTCTAAAGTGGGTGGCTTAACAAGGGAGGGTATTCGATCTCTCCAACTTCTCTTGCTCACTTTTCACACATAACTCTTTTTCATTCACACCTTCATCCATATTCACTTCAACGGCTTTTGCAACCTCCTTTTCAACTTCCTTCACACAATCATCTACAATACCAATCTTCATACATGCAGTACCATCCATTGGTTTCTTTAGAGTTTTAGATATATCAAATTCAACCTGTTTATTGTTGAGCCCTATTTTTGAAGCCCAACAATCACTCCTAATATGATAAACATAAGGCGTGAGTGTATTTCCTACAGGGTTATTTTCAATGAAATCTCTTTAACCCTCGTCATTCCATCCTCACTCGCATAACATCCCAAGCCACTAAGGCGAGCCCACACAATGAAATCACAACAATCATAATTGACTTCTTCAAAATGGTAGCTCTTAGTCTCTAGTTTATATAGAAATAAGAACCACCTCATTCGGAGCTCTATAGCTCAAGATATGCTTAAAAATCCAAAGTATGTTCATGGCCCAATCATGCTCTCCCAACCGACCCCTTACTTCATTTCCATCAATCTTTTTGAATTCAACACCAAAGGATACCAACTTTTTGGAAGGTATAAAAACATGTTAGGAATCTATTACTTCAAGAATCACCTCAATCGGAGGTCGGACGAAGAAATTATGGCTAAACGAATTCAGCATGTTCATGTCCTTTCTCAAATTGACCATGCCTTGGTGCAATCACCATAACTCTCACTACATATGTCGGATTGACTTCATTTTTGAACGGTTGGAAAGACGACATCTAGGTCTACAACTTTTATGAAGACCCAGAAATGAAATTCTATCGTTTGGAGGATCAAAAGACACGGGCCGTGTAACCTTTAGGTGTAATAGTGCTCCTGCGCTGGAAACACACGGCCTGTGTGATTTTACACGGTCAGGCCGTGTAACCTTCGAGTAAAACGAATTTTTCACCCTTCAAAACCCCTCCAAAGGATCCTAAACCCATCCTAACATCCCCTTTCCTCATACTCTTCCCCCATAACACCTTTCTAGTGCCAAAAATCACTTCAAATCCATTTAACTACTAAAACATCTCATTAATCCTTAAATCTCAACTCCAAAAGATTCATCACCCATAATTTTTTTTCCAAATTCACCTCTTCTAATGTAATATCACTCCTCAAACATTCAATTACCAATTTGAGTGCATTAAGCTCCCAAACCTCAACTCAAATGACTCATAACATACACAAACTCTCATCATTCTCCATAGTTGCCATGTTCATACTTCCTATGCAATGTCATCACTTATAATGCTCATATCTCTCAATTTCGATACCCAAAATTTATATACTTTAAAGCGTTAGAAAGCTAAGAGGATAAACTACAACTTTCATGAAGACAACTTTGGATAATTCTAACCAGATCAATACAGTTTTTCCCTTGAGTTTAAAACACAATTTCCTCACCTTTGACCTTGCAAAATGCAATATCTATACATATCAATTCAAATACTAAAGACCTTTCGTTAAACTCTTGAATCCCACCTCAAGTGATTCATCCCATAAACCTTTCCAATCTCTAACATCCTATTCTAAAACAAACAACAATTCGCAATCTCAACGAAGAAGCATATGCATACACAAAAACAAAATCCACTTCCACAATCATCATACTCAACCTTTGAAAAGACATATTCATATACAAAAGGAAATCCTCAATTTCACATTCTCATTGTTAAGCAAAGTAAATGTTTGAACAAACTTTATTTACATAACAATATACACATCACAAATTTGAAACCAATACAAATGGATGCTTAATGTTTGGCATACTTAACAAGCTATACAAAAGTGTTCAAACTAGCTTAATACAAAAGCTAATAGCTTAATACAAAAGCTAACTATCTCAGAGGTGTCCAATTGCCTTGCAAGGATCGTTAATCTTCTCGTTCTGGACCTGAGGAGGGAAAATGATGAGTTGAGCTACACAGCTCAGTGGCTAATATATTTATAGCCATTGGCAATGAACCACTCAATCATACATATATGCATTTATCCATATAAGCACATTCATTTGATCTAACGATGTAAGTTCAACATTCACAATTTATAATTCAATACATCATCACATTAAACATATTGGATGACATTTTGCATCAAAGCATAATACTCAACTTTATCATATCCTAACACATCAAAATGCAAATGCACACACAATTTGGCTCGAGGGTTTTGTGAACAAAATAGAGAAACCGAAGTTTACTCCGTGAACAGAACGAGTCCATTTTTCAGATCCCGTGGGCCACAAGCAGGCAGTCGGGAGAAGGTTTTACGTCGACATGCACGTGACTACGAAACAATTCCACTCTCGCCCAAACACAATCAAATCTCATGCTTAAATCAATCAATCATAAGTTCATAATCTCATGATTTCTCATCTTTCCATTTAATCAAAATGCCATAATACAAGGCATAACATAATCATGCTCATAATTCAATTCAAAATGTCTTAACCTTTTTTAAGGTATAACATGGTCATAATTCATCATACAAAAAGCCATTCGTCTTTCATGGCATGACATCATAATGAATCATCAGACAATCACAATAATTCAAATTCACAAAATCTAAGCATAAACATACAAATAGGGTATTTTCCCATCACACAACAACCATAAAGATAGTACCCACCTTATAACTCTTGAAAATCCAAATTCATTGGTGCCCTTCCTCTTGCTCTTGAATAGAGTTTTCTTGATTTCCTAAAACAACCAATTTTTACCTTTTCAATTCCAATTCAATAAAATCCCTAAAACTTCAAATTCCCAACAAGTGAAATCAACACAAATCAAGCTCAATCTTAACCTACCCATAATCTATCTAGGTTAGAAAACCCAAAACCTAGCATAGAAACCCTAAAATCAATTGGGTTCCTTAAACCATCTTCTTTCTCCATTCATTCCCAACACAAAAACCCATCTTTTTATTTCCTTTTTCAAACCAAACAAGAACAAAATAGCATAGATCCTGCCTTACAAACTTGATTTCCTCTTCTTTTCTTCTTCTTTCTTCCTTTTCTCTCTTCTTCCATGATTTTCTCCTTCTTCTCTTCTCCCTTTACTTTTTTTCTCTCTTCTCTTTTTTTTCATGACAACTCTCTTCTTCTTCTTAATTTAAGACAACATTTTGCTTGCTCTTCCCTTTTTACCCTTCATTTAATTGATCCTTTCCATTTTACCCTCCTTTGGTCTTTAAGACTAACATCTTATACTTCTAACTTCTTAACTAATGATCATGGAAAAATTGAAGGAATTTGATAACACTTCCTTCTAGAAAAATGTTTCTCATTGTCTTAATTTTCTAATGACACCAAAATCATTCAATTTGGTTCAAAAATATGAAAGTTATATTCCAAACATTTCCGAGCTATTCTTATACGGAAACAATAGTCTATGCTCGAATTCCATCCAAAAATTGAAACTCTTAGAGTCTAAATTAGAACTCAATTTCTTATATAATTTGTATCCCTATTTCTCTATTTTAATCCCAATCAAGAATCATCTCATTTGGATAACTAGAGAAAAAGTTATGGCTAAAACATCGAAGCATACTCAATGAACATGTTTCAACTACATTTTCCATCTTTTAATTTCCAACATTTCACATATAATTGTTCTAACTTCAAAGTAAAGTTTGGGGTCTAACACATATACATAGAGATGTATAGGAAACATGTACATTATAAGAATATAAAATAATAGATTCACAGTTGAATAATCAAGTTGATCGCTGGATTATGATTTAGACTATAGTGTTGCGATTTATCTCCATGTAAGTAAAGGAGTTTACTTCAAAGGAATGACAAGTTTCATATCATGATGCAGTGCGGTATTTCTTCTCTACCTCGGTTATGCCTCGTTGGGTGAATTCTACTCGACTTACTTTGGTTCCCAAGGTGGAGAGTCCGCAGACTTTGAGTGACTTCAGGCTGATCTTTTGCTGCAATGTCCTTTACAAGTGTATCTCAAAGGTCATTGCCAATCAGTTTAAGGTCGTTTTACTAGAGGTGATTGGGAGAGCTCAGATGGTGTTTGTCCCGGGCAGGCAGATTGCAGATGCGATTTTTCTTACCTAGGAGTTGATGCACAATTATCACCTTGATCACTCACCACCACGGTGTGCTCTCAAGGTTGATATTCGTAAGGCTTTTGACACTGTCAGCTGGGAGTTTATTCTATTGGGGTTGAGGACCATCGGAGTTCCTGATTCTATGCTCAGCTGGATAGAGGTTTGTCTCAGATCTGCTCATTTCTCGATAGCTCTTAATGGCTTTCTTCATGGGTTTTTTCCTGCTACTCGAGGGGTGAGACAGGGGGACCCCCTCTCTCCTTACTTGTTTATATTGGCGATGGAGGGATTGGATGGGATATTGAGAGAGGCGACCGCTTCACCGGGCTTTAGCTTTCACTGGCGGTGTCGGCAGATTTCCCTCACTCACCTCTGTTTTGCAGACGATTTGATGATTTTCAGTCGGGCAGACTCAGCCTCCCTTGAGATTATCAGACAGGCTCTGACAGCTTTTGAGAGGGTCTCTGGGTTAGCTATGAACTCGGATAAGAGTCGGGTTTTCTTCTCAGGGATCCCTGATGTGGAGGTCTCTTCTCTACAGCGCATCCTTGGGATTCAAACTAGTTCCCTCCCGATCCGTTATTTAGGCGTTCTTCTTATCACTACTCGGTTGAGACATGCAGATTGTCTTCCTTTGGTGGAGAGGATTCTTTCCTGGATTCGTTTGTGGACTTTCACCTTTCTTACTTATGCGGGTCGGTTATAGCTGATTCGATCTGTGCTTTTCTCCATACAGGTGTACTGGTCCGGGATGTTTCTTCTGCCTGCTAGTATTACCCGTCGTATTGAGAGTATCTTATCCGCTTTCCTTTGGAGGGGTACTTCACTGACACATACTGGTGCCAAGGTAGCATGGGAGTCAGTTTGTTTTCTGCGACAGGAGGGGGGTCTTGGTGTTAAGAGGATTCGAGATTGGAATAGGGCTGCCACACTTAAGTATGTGTGGAGACTATTCACTGATAGATCTTCTACTTGGACCTTGTGGGTACATACAGTTTTGCTGAGGGGTCGATCCTTTTGCCATATCCGAGTCCCGTCGCGCCCTTCTTGGGTCTGGAGGAAGATTCTATTGAGTCGGGAGTGGTGTCGAGGGCTTATAGTTGCTTATATTGGTGATGGTAGGGATGCTTCCTTATGGCAGGATTATTGGTTGCCAGATCAGGGGCCTTTATGTGATCGCTTCTCTTTTCGTGATCTCACTTCCACTGGGCTCTCTTGGGATGCTAGGGTCTCCGAGATTATTCAGTCTAGACAGTGGGCTTTTCCGACGGGGAGCGGTATGCTACAACAGGTTTGGGACTCAGTCCGCTTTCGACCACAGGTTCATCACGCTAATAGTTGGGTTTGGAAAGGTCACCCATCAGGAGTCTTCTCTGTTGACTCTGCATGGGCCCTTATCCGAACTCGGCGACCTGTGGACCCGATTCATCATTTACTGTGGTTCCCGGGTCATATTCCCCGGCATTCTTTTATCCTCTGGTTAGCGACCCAGGGGCGTCTACGGACTATGGATCGTCTCCACTTCTTCGGCGTTCTGGATTCTTCGACTTGTGTTCTTTGCGGCTCCTTCACAGAGACGCATGACCATTTATTCTTTCAATGCAGGTTTTCTGCCCGTGTTTGGGATTCTCTCTCTTCAAGGACTCACACTGCTTGGCCTTGCACCTCTTGGGTCCCCCTTCTCCAGTGGGCTTGCACTCATCTTCGCCGACGGAAGGATTTTCGACACATTCTTTCCCGGTTAGTTCTTTCTGCCAAAGTTTACTTTCTTTGGTACGAGAGAAATAACCGCATCTTCAGCAGACGACATCGACCACCACAAGATATTATTGAGGATATAGTCGAGCTCATCCACTCTCGACTTCTTGGCCTTGAGACTAGTCTTCCGATCCCTGATCTTCAGCGGCACATCTGGCATCTTTCCACCTAGTGTTTTTATTTGTATTATCTTGTGCGCCGACTGTGGCCTATTAGCTTTTGTTTTTATGAGAGCCGCCTGTGGCTTATTTTATTTTGCGCGTCGTCTATGGCCTATTTGTTTTTTCTGTTTTGAGAGCCGCCTGTGGCTTTTTTGTTCACTTTATACATAAACCCTCCTTTTAATTAATATATATGTTATTTTCTCCAAAAAAAATGGTAGTTGACTATTAATAATTTCACTATTAAATGAATCTGAAATCAAGTATGTTTTCAAGAATAAAGTAGGACTTTGCTTTAGTCTTAAAACATACATTTTAGCATTTGCTTATTATGGACCATAATCTTGATGAGTGGTAAACTCATATATGTATTTCATTATAATTCTTGATATGATCGGAATGGATTTTTATAGAGTACTAATCCAGTGTCTACATGTTGGAATTATTAATTGAAACATGTATTAGGAAACATCTACTCAAATAAAGAGTTTGTAGTGATATCATTACTTCTAGGTGTTTTATGGAGATTGGTGATTAAACTGGCGCCAGGAGTTTGATGGACTAGCTACTCATCAAGTCTTAACATCAAGATGAGATCTTATTTGTTAATCATCATATAGAATAAAACGGGAGATCTAGAAGGAAAAACCAACATAAGGGCAAAATGGTAATTTTACCCTTTGTTGTGTGAATGGCTATAATAAGGTTCATAATAGGGTTTGCAATTGGACATATTATTTGAAATATGTGTTCTCATAATATTTAGTAATTCAAAAGTTCAACTAATTATCTTTAGTAGAATGACATTTAATTAATAAGCTAGAATTAATTTTAATGAGATGAAATTAATTCTAGGCTTATTGGAACTTGAATTATCTAAGTCCAATAAGATTCTCCATGTTGGACCCCAAAATTTTCTTTCAATTATTATCGATTTATTTGTTTGATTATTTTTAAGTTTAGTCCATTAAATTAGCAAGTATGAATAGAAAATAGAAATTAGAAATTCGAATGAAGTGTTAGGATTAAGTTAGAATTAATATGGTGTTTAATGGGTTAAAAGAGTTAGTAGACGAAAACAAATTTAATGAAAGAGGGTTAAATATGGAAGGACTAGTTAAATGAGGGGGCAAAATGGGAAGAAAGACCAAAGAAATGGTCTTGACCAAAGAAGTGGTCTTGAATTAATGAAGAGAAGAAGAGAATTCGTGAGCAGACAAAGAGGGAAGAGGAAAACGTGGGAAAGATAGAAGAGAAGAGAAAAACCGTGGGAGAGGAGAGAAAGGAGATAATCATGAGAGAGAAAGAAAGAAGAAGAAAAGAAGAGGAAATCAAGCTTGTTAAGGTAAGTTAATCATCATCTTCTTCTTGCTTTGTTAGAGAAGGAGATAGAGAGAGAAAGAGGTTTTGTATAGTGAATGAATGGGTGTTGTGTTGGAAGAAGATGGTTTAAGGGAATCCATTTGATTTTAGGGTTTCTAAACTAGGTTTTGGGTTTTCTAACCTAGATGGACTATGGGTAGGTTAGGTTTGAGTTTGATTTTTGTTAATTTCATTTGTTGTGATTATGGAAGTTTTAGTGGATTTCTAATTGAATTTGGATTAAATGAGAATTTTGGTTATGTTAGGAAATTAAGAAAGACCTACCCAAGAGCAAGAGGAAGGGCACAATTGAGTTTGGATTTTCAAGAGAAATAAGGTGGGTAAAATATTTATGGTTATTGTGTAAATGGGCAATGTGCCTATATGTGTGTGTATATGCTTAAATTGCTAAATGGTGAATTGTTGTGATGTGAAAAATGCATTATGATGTGTTTTATGTTATGCATTGAAAGATGTGTAACATTTTGATATAATTGAATTGCGATTATGATTATGCTATGCCTTGGAATTGTATCATGGCATTTTGATTTAAATGAAAAGAAGAAAAAGCATGAGAATATGAATTTGTGATTGATTGAATTGAGCATGAGAGTTGGTTGTGTTTGGGCAAGAGTGGAACCGTTTTGTAGTCACGTGTATGTCGACATAAAACCTTCTCCTAGCTGCCCGCTTGTAGTATACGAGATCCAAAAAGTGGACTCGTTTTGTTCACGGTGTAAACTTCGGTTTCTCCGTTTCGTTCTACGGAACCCTCGAGCCATTTGTTTGTACATTTGCATTTTGATATGTTAAGTTATAATGAAATTTGACTGTTATGCTTTGATGTTAAATTACATCCAATATGTTTTATATGATGATGTATTGAATTATGAGTTATGAATTAGAATCGTGAATGCTGAACTTACAATGCTAGATTAAGATAAGACGTGTATGCTTATATGAATATTCACATATATGTTTGATTGTGTGGCTCATTGCCAATAGCTATAAATATATTAGCCACTGAGCTGTATAGCTTAGCCCATCATTTTCCCTCCTCAGGTGCAGAACGAGAAGGTTAGCAATCCTTACAAGGCATTCGGAAACTCTAAGATAGTTAGAAATCTTTTGTACTAAGTTAGCAACTATAACTTTTGGGGATAGCTTTATAAGCATATCAACATAAGCATTCATTTCACTTTTGTATTTTGGTATTAAGCCAATGGTATGACTTTTGTTGGGTCCGGGATTTGGTACCTAGGCATTGGCCGAGCGTACCCCCGCGATCACAACCTTCAAAGATTTTGTCCTCTTTGGTCTTGAATCTCACTCCACCAGGATTCGAACACAAGACCTCAAGGTTTTGTTGTTTCTATGAACACGCCTCTCACCATTGAGCCAAGTGGCCAATGAAGGTTTTAAAGCCAATGAGAAATATAAATGGAGGTTTTAAAGCCAATGATTGAATGTTGGGCTTATACTAATTAATGGTTAATTAGAAGCCCAAATGTACAATTAGAAATGGGTTAGACTTTGGTTTAATTTAATTAATTAGATTAATTATATTAAAACAAAAATTTTAAAGAAATATTAAAACAAAATTTTTAAAGAAAAGAGAAGGAATTTTAGTTTTTAATGGGCTGAATGTGCAGCTGCACATTTGGCATTGAATTGTTAAATAAAGATGGTATTTATCATGCATTATCATCATTAAATGGAGTAATGATCTTATCATTAAATGGTTTAATGGTTATCTTTTAATGATGGCATGTATTGTAACCTTTTTAGCATTCATTTGATTAAAGATGAAAGAGGTGTATTTGATGGATGATCTTCCTTCTTTCATCAATAAAACTGAAATTGACATGTCATTTTAGGTTATTGGCCTTTTCATATAGCCATCTTAAAACAAATGAGAAGAGTCTCATTTAATGGCTTCTTTATGTTTGTTTAAAGAAAGGTGTGATGCATTGGATGCTCTTCTCTTCTTTCTTTTCATGCATAACTGAAATTGACAATGAGTAAGAGAGGTGTTCTTGCATTTTTGGTCTCTCTCTCCTTTCTTGCACGTGTTAGCCGAAATTTGCATAAGAAGTTTCTCATCTTTGGCTTCTTTCTTCTAAGAAAAATCTCCTCCAAAGTTTTCTTTTCCTTTCACACCATAGGATCTTGTTAACCAAGTTGTCCAAGAAGAACAAGTGGTAGATCAGATTGGTCAAGGATACAATATTGGGAAGAGGAAACAATAACAAGAAGAAGAGGATACATCACCTAGGAGAGGATACAATGCCGAGGATAGGATAGCACAGCGAGGAGTTAAAGCTATAGCAAAGGAGTCAGTAATATAATCTCCATCTTGTTCTTATGTTTATTATCCTTATACCGTATCATGTATGGCAGAATGTTGATTTGTTTATCTTGCTTCCGCTATGTTATGATTTCTAAAAAAGTTTTGAAATCTACTATTTAACCAAATCTTGCATGTATTCTTTTCCGATCCAATAATGGTATCAGAGCCAAGTTTATTATGCATGATTTCAGTTCCTATATGTGATGCATGGTTGGCAATTATTTTTATATGTTGCATATTGTTATGTGATACGAATATATATGGTGTATGTTTTGCTGTTTTGGTTGTCCATAGAATTTATATTTACCATGTAAGATTTCTTCATTTAGTTTGTAACAAGGAGGGTGGTCTATCATCACCATGTTTCCTCCTTGGCTTCATTTTTATGTTTTCTTCGAGTTTGTAATGTACAAATTGATGTAAAGATGAAGATGAAGCAGTCATGGAATGAAGAAATGAAGAGGTAATGGTTTCGGTGTATCCTTTTGTGTATTGGCATAGTTTCAGTTTTGTGAAAACCAAGATGCTGGATTTTTGTTTCAATGAATCAAGTTCGGTTTTTATGTCAAAACAAGTGCCGGATTTTAGTTTCCATGAATCAAATTTCGGTTTTGATAAAAAAATAGTGTTGGTTTTTGTTTTAATGGAACAAGTTTCGATTTTAATGAAAACAAGTGTTGGAATTTTTTGTTATGACAAAGATTTGGTTTTATGAAAATCTAATGCTAGATTTTTTGTTTTAAAAGTAACAAAATTCGGTTTTATAAACTGCCATTACTGTTTTCACTAAATGAGCCGGGTCACGTGACCGAAGAGTTCGAAGCAGAAGATCCACGTCTAAGAAGAATATTTTGGGCCTAAAAGGCTTGTAATTATTTTTTTGTTCTAAGATGGAAAATCAAAAGTGACTTATTAGTTCATATAATGAATGGATAAATGAATGCAAATAATATATGATATTATGTGATTGCATGTCATTTAGAAAACTGCCAACCTAAGGCCTTGCCGTGCATTCATTATGTATGAGATATATAATGAAACTACAGAGGATGGATAATAAATTGCATCTAGAAAAGATGGTATTTATTAAAACTTAAAGCCCAAAAAGATTGAGTGGGAGAGGATGCTCATGTGAAAGTCCACAGTCTCCATTTGATGGCCCTTTTACATGTAGTGAAGTGTTACTCTCCACCGGAGGGCATAAATCCTAGATCTTGCATGGTTTGGGTCTCTTTAAGCATAAGTCCCCTAATTGGTAGCAAATGTGACCTCCCACCGAGGCATGGTTTGCAAGTATCTTTAGTGAATGAATCAAATGGTTAAGCACTTAACATATTTTATCATTAACCTGCCCATCGGAGCTTTGTTGGTAAAAGTATGAACCAAATTATGACGCTTCTTAAAAAGTTGGGCATGAAGATGCTCGGTAGCTTTTTGAGTGGGAGGGTCCCAGTTTTTCATTTAATGGATAAGATGGCCCACTGTCACTTAGTCTGTTATAGATAAGAAAAATAACCATCGTATAAAGTTTTAAATTTTTTAAGTTTTGTTAAATCTATCATCATGCATACATGCATCATGATTTTGTACAAAGTTCCAATATTATTGACTAGTATACTCATGTTTTAATAATTTATATTTTCAGACATAATCAACCATAAAATGAATCCACTCACTTTGCTCTTGACAAATAA
>JAOSBP010000204.1:15366885-15378348 GCA_027563825.1 Erythroxylum mucronatum
TAGAGGCCAGTAGCATGCTCAGTCAGTGAATACAATGAAATCTATCAGTCTAACCCAATATTACCATAATACCCTTTGCTACCAGTAACGGGATGTTACAGTCTAAGGTTTCCAGCGCTGAATGTTTTAGTTTGTATAAAATAATAGTCTCGGATGTCGGATTTGTATTCGGTTCGTTTAAGCAATTTGGTTGCTTTGATGTCCTTTGTATTCAATTCGTTTCCGTTATGTTTCCGCTTGTAATTTCGATTTGTTTTTGCTTCGCTTTGATTTCCGATCCGTTCGTTCTTTCGTATTATATAGTTTTCGCTTCGGATTTTTCAATTCATGATTTCGAATATTCGATTCCGCTTTCGATTTCGTTTCCACACTTCATTTTCGTATCCGTTTTCTGTTTCATTTTTCGGTTGGGGTCCGATCCCGAGATCGGTTCCCAACATAGGCATATTGTTTATGATGATTTCCATGCCTCTACTATTATGGTAAGGCCATCTCCATTGACTGTTTCTAATAAACTTGCTAACCTTTGTGCTTTGATTAATAACAAGTTTTAGATGTTTTATCTCCTCATTTTTGTATAATGGACCTTTTTCTGCCATTAGTTATACAAAAATAATGTTGAATCTCCGTTCCTAATTTTTTGGAAAACCAGGTTCTGCATCCATTATCTAGTTCCCATTGTTTGCCTTAAATTTCATGAAATATTCTGCTTGAGTTTTAGGCTTTATATGATATTCCCTTTGATGTATACAATGTGTACCCACTTAACCCATAATTCATCTTTTTGACTGCATAACCACCATAATTTCTTTTCCAAACTGATTTTGTTGAGCAGTTTAAATGAGTAGATCCCCAAACCTCCTTGGTTCTTTGGTTAACATATCTTATCCCCCATCTAACTTTTGGTTTGTTGTTGCTATGGTTTGCTCCATCCAATAGGAAATCCATTATTTTCTTATCTGTCTCCTGTAAAACACACTTTGGAAGTGAAAGGTAGTTGATCTAGTTTGTAGCTAGGTTATTCAATATGGTTTGCACTAATTGCAATCTTCTCCTATAACTTAGGAACCTATTGCACCAATGATTGATTTTTCTATTGAATTTGTCTATCAATAGCCTATAATCAGAAGCATCAATTCTTTTTTGGGATATTGACACCCCTAAGAATAGGTAGTTTGCACGCCTTGTTTTAGCCCTATATCCATTTCTTTCAATACGATATCCCTTTTGGCATTTTCTAAGAGATAAAATAAGCTCTTCTTTAGGTTGCTTCTCAGTCGTAAAACTAATTAAAACTCTTTGTAAGTGGTCGTTAAAATGGTAGTTTGTCATCTGTAAATGCAAGGTGAGATATTTTAGTACCTTTGTATCTATGGTTGGTTTGGAATCTAATGCATTTTTCTATATTAATCTTGAGGATAGTTAACAGAACCTCTATGCAAAACACTTGTGCAATTCTTCATGTTTTCCTTTGTATTGTATCCTTTAGGGAGTTCCTGACATATGAGTATATTATTCCCTATCGATCTTCCACTTATGAAAGCATTTCAGATTAGGTTGACAATATTCCTCAGGATATTCTTTAATTTTGTTTCTCCGCTAACTTTTTGTAATAAGACCTTCTATATGAGAAGAAGAAGAAGAATTGTCTTCCTTCTTAACTTCTCATTTAACATATTATTCTTCATAAACTCAAGGACACAAATGTCCTTAAGGGCTAAATTGGTTACCGAAACTCTAAAAGCCTCCCCTTTATTAAAAAGTGTGTTGAGAAGCCATAATATCTGCACTTCATCTTCAAAACAAATTTTCATAAAAGCTAGCAAATTTATAATAGCCAACATCTCATTCAAATGATCATTAATAAGAGAACCAACCTTATATTTTAAGCTTATAAGCTTCTTTGTCAAGTACAATTTATTTCTTCGAATCCTCGAAGCATATAATTCAACTAGTTTGTTCCAACGTGCATATGCATCATTCTTATTTGAGATATGAATGTGAACATCATCATTACTGATAGTTATAGGTTGCATTATTTTTAGTGAGTAATTTAGTATGTTTTTAGTTGTTAATTAGGTTATTTGTGCATGTTTAGGTTTATAATTACGATAGTATGATTGTGTTCGTGTTTTTTTTAATGTAGGTTAGAGCATGTTATCAGGCTTTAATTTTATGTGTTTGAGGTGTTTTGATGAGTTTGTTAGTGTTTCAGATCAGGTTAAAAAGACCAAAGAAGATTTGGAAAAAGCTCAGGGGAGGAGCCAAGGTCACGATCGTAAGTCATTGGCCACGATCATAATAGAAGCCAAATAGGACTAGGTAACGATCATGACTCAATGGTCATGATCATGACAAAAGTATTATTTTAAGTGTCACAATCGTGACTCATTGGCCACGATCGTGACAGGTGCGATAATAGACACAGGGACTGCTTCCAAACTCAACTTTTTTAGGGTTAATTTGGACATTTGGGATAGAGTAAAACCTAGTTTTTACCCTAAATGAAAAAGGCATATGAAAGCAAAAGAAAGAAACCCAAAAGGAAGAACCTCCATTTGCTACATTTGGAAAGAAGCTAAGGAAAAGGAGAGAAGCAGGGAGAAGACTATAGAGAAAGAAGGAGCTGCTGCTGCTGCTGCTGTCACTCCCAGTCTACTCCAAGTTATCTTTCTCATTCCATCTTTTTATTTCTTTCATTTGATGAATAAGATGGATATTATGATGATGAATTTGTGTTTAAGGATTTTCTAAACTCTTTTAGGGATTTGTTCTTGGATCAATGTTAATTTAATTGCTTTTGATGTAAATGAGTTGGGTATTGTGATTGTTTATGGTATTTTTTTGCTTTGGTAATAAATCGAGAGAGTGAACGAATAGTAAAATGATTAGATTAAGTAATGAGAGTTAAAAATTCTAGTAGATCACACAAATAATCAAATCGATAATTTATACGAAGAGAGATCTTACATGAGGACCCTATTGTCTATTAGAATGCTTAAGATCTAATTGGATTATAGGTTGTTTTTGTTAATTGAGAGATTGCAATTTCAGTAATTCAATTCAGTTAGGGCTTATGATTTAGGGTTTAATGATTATAACTAGAGAGAGAGTAATCCACTCTTCGAAAGTCTAGGACCGATACTGAATTAACTCAAAAGTAATTGTGTTAGCATTAGATGATAAGATAAATCCCCTTCTCTCATGATTGGTTAATCTTCCTTGTGTGAATTTTCAATTGATAATTGGTTGCTCTCAATTTTGATTTCTTTTTGTTAATTTTACAATTTCATTTTCAATCAATCTATATTCAATTGTTTAATTTGCTTCTCATTTTTATTTTCATTTTAATTACACTTTAGGCCTTAAACAAATTAGTATTCGATTAGTTCACTAATTCCTCGTGAGATCGACACCTTATATACTACACTTACAACTCATATGCTTGTAAAATATTAAAGTTGTTATTATAAGATTAAAACTTGCTTAATAAGTTTTTGACGTCATTTTTGGTGCATTAGTTAGTATTAGTTGAATTCTTTTAGTTTAAGGAATTTTGGCCTCTCTTGTGTCTGTACGATTGCATGAACACAAGAGTCACTTAAAGCTCAAGCAGGGTCACTAAAACATTACAACTTGACATCGCCCATTTAGAGTGCAATCCGAAGAGCAAGATGTGAAGAAGAAATAAGAGAACCAATATTGGAAGAATTCAATTAAGGAGGAAATCAAGGAAACCAGTCGTGAACCCCTATAGATTTCATGAAATTGGGGTCTAACATTACGAATCAAGGCATGACTCGACCACTGATACAAGCACCCTCATTTGAGATTCAGCCATCCTTGCTAAACATGCTGCAAAAAAATGTGCAATTCTACGAATTGACTAATGAGGATCCTAACGCTCATATAGTTAACTTCCTAGAAATATGTGATACTTTCCGGTATCATGAGATGTTGGAATATGCCGTTAGGATGAGGCTCTTTCCTTTCACTCTAAGGGATAGAGCCAAGGCATGGTATTATTCCCTAAGTCTTGGAAAAGTCACAACTTAGATGTAGCTGGTGCGTGCGTTTCTAGATAAGTACTTCCCTCTCACAAAGACTACGAAATTGATAAAGGAAATCAAGAATTTCCAACAAAGTGACGGGGAGTCGCTTTACGAAATATAGGAAAGTTATAAGGATTTGAAAAGGAGGTGTCCTCACCATAATTTATCAAGGAATTCCTGTTACAAACCTTCTATAATGGAATTAACCCATCCACGCGAGACACCATAGATGCGGCATCCAGTGGATCTTTAATGAGGAAGATGGTTGAAAAAGTGAAGGATTTAATAGAGGAAATGACAAGTAACAGTTGTCTTTGGACGATGGACATAAGTAGATAACATACAACCCTCTGAGAGCAAAAGGGAGCCATAGTTGTTGACCTAATAACGGGGATGCAAGCTAAGATTGACAACTTAACCTAACAGCTGAATAATACGAAAGCCTCTTCTTCAGGGATGTGAGCTATGTGGACAAGACAACCATGATACCATCGACTACTTTCTAATGCAAAATAATGAGCCAGAGTAACTTAACTATATAGGAGCACAGTTTAGTTGAGAAGGAGGGAACAATCCCTACTCAAACGTGTATAATCCGAGATGGAAGAACCGCTTGAACTTCTTTTGGTCAAATAATGCAGGAGGTCAATTCTGACTTCAAGGGTCACTTAGATTCCAACAGGAAAAACCCAATTCTATGGATGCTAAGTTACACAAAATTTTGGAAAAGATTGGGAGCATGGAGGATGCTCACAAGAGGTTGGAAGGATGATTTGAACAAGTAACAAAGAATCACGGCTCTTCCATCCATAACTTAGAGGTTCAAATGAGCCAACTGGTAGATACATTATCGACACGAAGTGCAGGAAGTCTTCTGAGCAACAGTAAGACAAATCCAAAGGAAAGAATAACGGTAATCACCCAGACCACTGAAGAGAAGCTCAAACAAGTTCAAGAGGAAAGGGAAGAAGAAAAGAAAAGGGCCAACGAAATTCCTGTAGAATAAATATAACTTGACGAAAATCTAGGAATGTCAACCTACAATTCCATACCCCATCCTAACGTAGAGCAAATCAAAGGAAGCAGAATTGAATGAAGTTCTTAGTATAATAGAGCAACTGAAAATGTGACTCGCTTTTAGGAATCCATAAAAAGAAAATTTGGTAAGCAGAGGCGACCCGAAGAAGTTGGAGAGCGAAGTAGTAAGCAAGGAGAACTCCGACGAAGTAGCAGCACTACCACAGAAGTAAGATAATCTAGGAGATTTTTACATTCCATGCACTATTGGTAGTGTTAAAGTGGGCAAGGTTTTTGCAGACTTAGGTGATGGTATAAGTATGATGCTTTACACTTTATACAAAAAGATGGAGTTAGGTGAAATAACACCCATCAGGATATGTGTGGAAATGGTTGATAGATCAATCCACTATCCTTGGACAACTATTTTTAGCTACCACCAGATCTCTTATAGATGTTGATGGGGGCATGTTAACTCTAAGAGTGAGGGACGAGGTGTGATTTAAAGTTTCTAATGGTAAAAGGAATTCTTTCAAATATGTGGACGTTATCAAGAGAAACGACTCTTATGAAAATGTTTAGTAGAGTCATACTCACAAAGACTCACTAAAACAACCACAAATTCAAAAGAATACTCAAAATAAGAAATGAGGAAGAAAAGTGGTAGAAATTACAGTCCGATAGCTCGCTTATAGTTCATGAAATCCATAGTAATGTTATCATTACATGACCCGTTTGAACCACCGTGAGCAAAAAAGGTATGTCGAGCTAACGACAGTAAATGAAATGCTACATAGGAGGCAACCCATTATTTTTAAATTTATGTGTTTCATCTTTCGTATTAGATTAGGTTTGCAATTCTATTTTGCATGCTTTTGAAACAAGTTAAATAGCTTAAAGAAATCAAGCATAAGTATAACTTAGGTTTTCTTTGTCCTTCTCTTTTTCACAATGGATGGGAATGGTGTGGAAGGAAAAACAATGAGGTGATGGTGCAAATATAATGTATGGAAAGAACTCGGGAGTGACACAGAGGAAAGAATCAAAAAATGGGAAAGAAGTGTGAAAATTCCCAGTGTCACGATCGTGACTCATTGGCCACAATCTTGACCCATTTCTAACCCTTTTGTCATGATCGTGGCCTGCAACGGTGGCAGAATGGGACAAACAAATTTCATGCATCTTTTTCCAATTTTACCCCTACTTTCTCCTCCCTAACCTATATAGACACCCTTACCCTCATTTTTCTCACCCTCACCACTCTCTCCACTCTCTCTCAATAACCAAACTCTCAAATCCTCACCCTTCTCTCTACAAAATTCTTTATCTCTCTAACTTCTTCACACATCTCATTCCAATGGGATCGAGAATTAACCAAATGATAAAGCATGCTCAAATGAAGGGTAAAATTCAAGTATCAGGCCACAGACAAGGAAACCAAGCAGCGGATTATGGAACACCTTTTTCAGTTTACTCGAAAGAAGAAGTAACCAGTTCCAAACCCTTAGTTTGAAAAATATTATTGTGCCTCGATATTTGGATTTTGAATTGTTAGAAACAATTGGATTGAGAGAACGTTGAAAACTTAGGGGAAGAATTCACTGGAAAAATTTATGCATTTTAACTATGTCATGTATGAAAAACTCACCTTGGAGTTCTCAACTCCCTCCAATTTGAGCTTAGTAACCCTAAGGATCTATAGTTTTGGTTGCGAGGTCAACCATACGAGTTAAACTAAAACACGTTGTATGAAATCAATGGATTCCTGGAGTCAACCATAGTGGACCAGCACAATGACTTTCGTGCCACATGTTATTAGACTACACTAACTGGGTTAGAGAATTTTGGCTCTAAAAATGCCCACAATAACATAATTCGTAGTCCCAAGCACTTGCTATTACACAAGTTCGTGTGTTAGACAGTGTTTAACAAAATCGAAAGTAATAAGTGTTTGGTTAAGGAACTTTTCATGTTATAGTGCATAGATCATAACGTCCAAGTTTGCACCTCCACCCACATCTTTAATGCTATTATTGCTACTTCTAAAAAGAGAAACAATAACCTAGGCATGAGGTACTTGACTACAACTATTAAGGATTATTATGGTGTCAATTGTGATGGACTAACCTTACATTTTCTCGAGTTCCTTAACACTCGTCAGTTGACGAGAGCTAAGATCTTGAAATCCCACAATATGGAACTTTGAAATATCAACACAAAATCTCATATTAAGAACAGGGCGGGACAACCTAGTTCAACTTGACATCACCATAATAAGAGGAGGAATCAACCGACAAAGAGTCAGGAGAGGAAGAGACAATTAGATGGGATAATGTACTTAAAGCAATTTCAAACACTAGCAAAGCTATTGCAGATAACGCCAAGGTGTTGAAGGAGATAGCGAAGGAGTAAAAAAGACAATGTTGAGGCATCTGAAGCATCTACAAATACTTCGTTGTTCAAGGCATGGAGATTCCACCTCCGACACCATCGCCATCACCACCTCAATCGCCATGACGGGTTTTTATGCTTTAACCCTTGTCTTTTTATTCTTATTTTGTTCTTATATTTTCTTGCCATTTTGTTTTATTCCCACCTTATGTGTTATTTGATCTTCTCATATTGAGGATAATGTGTTATCCAAGTATGGGGAGGGTTGCGTGCGATGTATGTTTTCATTTTGAGTCTGAATTTTGCATGTTATATGTTAGTCTTATTTAGGTTTCATGATGTGACTCATATGATTGTGTCAATAGCTAGGACTTAATGAAATCAGTTTAGCTTTAAACATAGTCTTTAGGTTGTAAAGATTTATTAGCTTGTGAAATTAGTGTCCTAGGTCACTTTGGTTAAATATGCATGTTAATTAAGATATTACGTTAGTTCATTCATCCTAGGAATTTGTCAAATACATTTATAATTTTAGGTCAATTGAATAAGTAGCATCGTTAGTATCCTTTCAAGAGAATGATTAGCTAAAGAAATGAGGTAGGCAATAAAATGTGAAAAAAATCTATATCTTAAATAAATAACTATTTTGCTGGCTTTCAGGTTATGAATAAAACTAGTAGCCAGTTGAGAATGTGATCTAGCTGAGTAACCAGGGGACATTCATCACAAATGTTTGCCTTTACATCAAAAGGCTATAATGATATTCCAATCAAGCAAATTAATAAAACATGACCTAGTTGAGTAACTAGGGACATTCACCAAAAATGTTTGCCTTCACGTCAAAAGACTAGGTCAATGTTAATGAAAATTAACAAAAATAGTGTTTTGATAAATAAAATCTACCAATCTTTGTGAATAGCTTGAATTTTCATGAAAAACTACTTAGGGATATTTACAATTTTGATTAGCTAAATAATTATCAATGTGTGTGCGCAAGTGATGGGGGAGAATAAATTTGATGTTAAGGTCTTGATTAGCATGTATATTTAGTCCGAAGTGCTTAGCCACATATTTCATAAGTTAATAAGTTAGAACAACTTGAAAATTTAGGTTTGAAGTTAAATTAGTTTCGTGAAGTTCAATGTCATTATACCATTATTACATATGCGTGCTTATATGTGTTATTTTTTGGTATGTTTATGTTTTTTTTTTACTTGACGACAAGGAAAAGTTTAAGTGTGGGGATGTCGATAGTTATAGGTTGCATCATGTTTTAGTGGGTAATCTAGTATGTTTTTAGTTGTTAATTAGATGATTCGTGCATGTTTAGGTTTAGAATTGTATTAGTGTGATTATGTGTTTGTGTTTTTGAGTGTTATGTGGTTTAGAGCATGTTATCAGGCTTTAATTTTGTGTGTTTGAGGTGTTTTGATAAGTTTGTTAGTGTTTGAGATCATTTGTTAGTGTTTGAGATCAGGTAAAGAAGATCGGACAAGATTTGGAGAAAGCTCAGAGGAGGAGCCAAGGTCATGGTTGTGATTCATTGGCCATGATCGTGACAGAAGCTAACCAGCCAAGGTCATGATTGCAACAGAAGCCAAATAGGACTAGGTCACGATCATGACAAAAGCTTGATTTTAAGTGTCACGATTGTGACTCATTAGCCACGATCGTGACAGGCACGATAACAAACATGGGGACTACTTCCGAACTCAACTTTTCGAGGGTTATTTTAGACATTTGGCCCCAGGAAAAACCTAGTTTTTACCCTAAATAGAAAAAACATATAAAAGCAAAAGAAAGAAACCCTAAAGGAAGAGCCTCATTTGCTACATTTGGAAAGAAGCTAAGGAAAAGGAGAGAAGAAGGAGAAGAGGAAAGAGGAAGAAAGAGCTACTGCTACTGTTCTCACTCCTAGTCCACTCCAAGTTATCTTTCTCATTCTATCTTTTTATTTCTTTCATTTGATGTATAAGATGGATATGATAATTATGAATTTGTGTTTAAAGATGATCTGAACACTTTTAGGGACTTTTTTTCTTCTTGATTCAATGTTAATTTAATTGCTTTTTATGTTAATGAGTTGGGTATTGTGATTGTTTATCGTATTTGTATGCTTCGGTAATAAATCGAGAGAGTGAACCAATAGTAAAATTATTAGTTTGGGTAATGAGAGTAAACATTCTAATAGATCACACAAACAATCAAATCAGTAATCTATATGAAAAGAGATCTCGTGTGAGAAACCGATTGTCTATTAGATGCTTAGCATCAAATTGGTTTGTGGGTTGTTTTTGTTAATTGAGAGATTGCAATTTCAGTAATTCAATTTAATTAGGGTTTATAGATTATAACTCGAGAGCGAGTAATCTACCCTTCAAAAGTCTAGGAACGATACCGAATTAACTCAAAAGTAATTAAGTTAGCATTAGATGATAGGATAAATCTCCTTCTCTCATAAATGGTTAATCTTATGTGAATTTTCAATTGTTAAATAGTTACGCTCAATTTTGATTTTTTTGTGTTAATTTTACAATTTCATATTCAATCAATTCATATTCAATTGCTTAATTTGCTACTCATTTTTATTTTCATTTTAATTATACTTTTAAGCCTTAGACAAATTAAGATTCAATTAGTTAACTAATTGAATCGTAGGATCAACACCTCATATACTATGCTTACAACTTGTGCACTTGCGAAATATTGATTTATAAGATTAAAACTTACCCGCTGCCTACTGCAGCCACAATTATCTATTTATCAACATTCAATCATTATCACTTTTATCTTTAGCATTTGCCGGCTCACCAAAAATAGGAGCATAGCAATTTTTACAATAAAGGAGATCCTCACGTTCTTTTTTTATATATTATAATTACTACCATTTAGGCTAATCATTCTACTAGTGCCAACCTCCATCCTTAAAAAAAAGCCATATAACCTGACTTTGATATCGTTTGTTAGGAAGATAATTGTAGGCTTCAATAAATACACAATTACGAAATCAATAAATAACTTAGGAAACCTTTTTCATAGCAAAATCAAACCCTAATAGAGTGGAGAACTTAAGATAACCAAATAAATAAGAAAATTCCAACAATATTTCATAGCACAAAATACCATAATTTTATGTGAAAACCCTTTAATATGAAGGAAAAAACTATAAACAAAAGTTTGCTCAAAAGCTCGACTGACTATTGAGAAAAATTACACCAAGTTTTTCTTTGTCATAAACTAGAGGTAAATACATCAACACCCATCAAGAATAGCATGTTCTTCAACTATAAGCCTAATCGTGACCATCACCCACACTTCTGGAAACCAAACTCGGAAAAAAGAAAGAAAAACGCACTCAAATTTAGGCCTTCTAAGAAGTAAGAACTGAACTAAAAAATGCTTTGAAGAAGTTGCAAACACGATCCAATCGTATAGAAGTTGGGTAAATGAATCCTCAACGCGCTTGCAAAATTTCAGCCCAATTAAATCATGCTTTCCTACCTAATTTTCCACTTAGATCAAAAATTGTTCAGATTTTCTTTCTTTCTTTCTTTAACTTCCCGTTTGGTTGGCACTGATTGTTGCCAGAGAAAGTCATCTTTTTCCTAAAATTTAAATTGTTACGTTTGATTCATTTTTTGGGTAGTTAGGAAAGTAAAAACTTTCCTAATTTACGGAAAGTAATGGCACTTTCCTTATAATCTAAATCCCAACACTCCCTTGGTATTTAGATTACTTTCCTCAGGAATTTAATTTAAAAAATACACTAGACAATTTAACCCTTCCTTTTCTCTCAACTCTAAAAATGCCCACAATTTAACCCTTCCTTTTCTCTGTAAAAGAGAAACTGGGACAGTTGTTAGCACACTGTGTTCTGTTTGAAATTCTTCTTGAACAACAGTGGAGACGACCTTCTCCTTGCTGATTAATTCTGATAGAGGAACCAATCCAACCTCTTCAGATTGATTTGTCGAAACAGTAGTAGAAACTACTTCTTCAAAAA
>JAOSBP010000204.1:15390678-15409453 GCA_027563825.1 Erythroxylum mucronatum
GGTCTATGTATCTTTTATCTATCTCCTTAATCTTCCAAAAATGGTGTGATACAATTTTGCCTTTATTTAATCACATTATGGTTATAGCTTCAGAAATCTTGATGGGTTAAATGTCTGGCCATATCTCTTTTGCTGGTTCACTCTATGATTGAAGAAAATTGTAGCAATTCAGTTCATGTAGACTCTCTAAGAAAAGTGAATGTTCGCTCTTCTCATTTTTCCAACAAACAGAGGCATAGTTCTGTAATTTCCCTATGTAAAATTTGATATTTTCTTTAATGAATGATTTTTAATTACCTTAGAAAGGTTATTTTATCCATATCCTAATTTCAGCAGCCATCTACCCCTCCTTTTGCTGCATTAAGAAATCAATGTGTATCTTATGATGTCTGCATCTTATGTAGAAGCAACTGGTAATGCAAATAATTTTGCAATGTGTTTAGTGGATAGGGATGATTTTTGTTTGTTTGTATTTGAAAGACCAAAATAAGTTGGAAAGTGGAGTGCCCTCTTTGTCTTCATTGTATCTTATGCTCCCTCTTTTGGTATTTTAACACTTATTGTTATTATTGTCTAATTCACTAAAAGCTTGTCTTTATCTTTTCCATTGTTTCTTTTTTTTTCTTTTTTTCTTTTTGATAAAGTTCCCAATCTTTTCTTGTGTTTCACAATTGTCAAAGATGCGAGGGTCATGTGGGATCACAAAATTGGTCGCTTGAAAGGATATTTCTTTCTGCAATCAATAGGTTGCTACATTTCACAAGGTTAATAAAAAAGTTTTTGGTTACGGATCATATTTTGCTTTCGCCATGATGGACCGACATTATCATAGTGACATGTCACTTAAAGAAGCTATTGATTTGGCCGACAAGTGCATAATGGAAATTCGATCCAGACTGGTTATTGCATCACCAAACTTTAATATCAAGAGAGTTGATAAAGATAAAGTAAGGGAATATGCATGGCGTGAACCTATCAAGGAGGTTGCTTCTGCATTTTGGATGTTTAATTTAAAAAAGGCTTATGAATGCAATACTAATTTACCCGTTGGATACTGATTGGATTTGTTATATAGAAACAAAAAAAAATCATTTGGCCTATTAACGTTATTATAATCACTTGAAACAACTCACTAACCTATATTTTTTCTCTTCTACCAATAGAAAACATGTCACTAAGGCATGGAACAAAAAACAAACACACTTGTCATTACAAATACCAACTCCCAAATTGTCAAAATAAAACAATTATTGTGCATATCAATCAAAAATGCATTTTCAATTAATTAATACAATTATTAATATAATGTAACATTAACATCAAATCCAATAATTGAAATTAAGAAATAAACGTAAAAAAGAGTACCATAATTAAATCAGTGAGATAGTAACAATAAAACTTTATTTATTTATTTTTACATGAACGACCTAAAATGAAAATTCAAATCATTATTGTATTAATAAAAATTACAAAAATTCAATATTCCAAATACTACATGAGAATATAGTCATTATAAATACTACAAGAGCACCATAATGATGATGAGTGTAAACGATAATTTTGTTATTCATAGAAACACCAAATGGCTACTGTGTGTCATTTCTAAAGCAATCTCACAAAAGATTTCCTACCCATTAACTTGTGTCTGCGGTTCTTTGTTGTTCGATTTTCATATCTTTCAAAGTTTTTTTTCCCTTTTTATAAAGCAAATTAACTTTGTTCTCACATTTGGTGGAGTAAAGAAGTAGAAGATGAATAACAAGATGATTTGAAATATTTACAAAAACCAACATTGTGGAGAATCTAGTGTCGCTTTAAGAATCACACCAGTGACAGGGGAAGAAAGATAAGATTTTGATGACTTTCAAGCCTCTTCTCATGTAAGTTTCATTTTTTTTCATTTGAAGATTTTCTTACTTGATTTTTATTATCATTCCCTCTCTCTCTGTCTTTATCTCTAAATACTTCTTGAGGGAATAGCTCAACAGACCCGAAACCACCTTTTTGTGAATACCCATTTGATGTCTACCTCTTTTGAAGTCTCTATAATATGACTTTGTTGTTGATCCATATGCGTTTTGGAAGACATTATTTTAGTAATTTACTTTTATTATTAACTTTAATGTGGAGAGATATAAGCTACTTTAGTGCGTGACTCCTCTGGTGGTTCTTAAACTCAAGATAATCTTTATGTTTTCTTTAAATGTAAGTTTTGAAGATATTTTGATTGTTTTAATGCATGGATGCCAATCCTTTCTAACTTCTTTTGTTTCTGTTTATACATCTATGTGAGTGATAATTACTGTATATTGTAAAGGTTAAGTTATTTAACATTGCAGATTAGTTAATTTGAAATATAAACATTTGGTTCAAAGTTTATTGGTGATAATATTGACTTCTGGTTGGTATAAGGCCTTCTATAGCATATTATTAATTTATTGGGAAGAATTTACAAATTTTTTCAGGTGTTAATTGGTCAACCAGAGAGAAGATGAGAACCTATAACTGCACAACGCGAATAGCTTTTTCTTTTATAGAAATTAAATAAGTTGTGCAGAGCAAACTAAAATACATTTTACTCCTTAATCTAACTATCTAACGTTCCCAGTAGTTTGTGAACACTCTTTTCTCATTGTGTTAATAATTTTATCTGAAAACAAAGCCATGATGATATGTCATTTGTGAATTTGACAGGTGTCGAATTTAGTATTAAACAAAATAATGGAAGCTAGATCTACTATATACCGTCGATTAGAATATGAACTTGAGAAGGAGCAACATAAGAACGATGAAATTGGCATTGGCAATGAGAGTAGTAATATGAAGTCAACTGATTTGGTTCATCAGAATTTTGAGAAAAATTTGAACAAAGTCCACTTGTTTGTTCCAAGAGATTTAACATCGAAAATTGGCATAGAGTTTGAGACGGAAGAAGAAGTTTTTCAATTTTATTTAATGTATGCCAAACATATCAACTTTGGAATAAAAAGGAGAAAAAGTCACAAGGATAAATCTAGTGAATTGATTTGCAGGCTTTTTTATTGTAGTGCTGAAGATAAAAGGATGCTTGACAAAAGAGATGTGTATGTAAGAGCTCCAAGTTCAGAAACAAGACTTAGTTATGAGGTAAGAGCGAAAGTTAATAGTGTGAAAATTGGAAAATTTCAAGTGATTCAATTTGTTGAGGATCACAATCATTATTTCAAGTCCTAACAAAACACATTTGCATAAAAGTCACAGAAAGATATCCTCTACTGTAGCAATGCAAAATCAAATGGCTAATGATGTGGGAATTCCACCAAAAGCATCTCATTATCTTATGGTGAAACAAGCAGGTGGGAGAAATAATCTTAGCTTTATTCCAGAGGATTAAAAGAATTATTTAAGACCTAAAAGAACAAAAGATATGAAAAATGGAGATACAAGTGTCATGTTAGAATATTTGTATAAAATGCAATTTAAAGATCCTAATTTCTTTTATGCCATTCATGTGGATGAAGATGATTTGATAACTAATATATTTTGGTTAGATGCAAAGATGAGGAATGATTACTTAGATTTTGGTGATGATGTTTACTTCGATACTACTTATAAGAAAAATGGTGATGGTCATCCACTTGCTTTGTTTGTAGGTGTGAACCATCACAAGCAAACAACAGTTTTTGGTGTTACACTATTGTATGATGAGAATGCTCTTACATTTGAGTGGTTGTTTGACAAATTTGCTAGAGCTATGTTTGAGAAAAAGCCTACAACTATTCTTACTGAACAAAATGCGGCGATGGAAAAGGCATTAGCTTCATGATGGCCTGAAACTCATTATCAACTATGTATCTAGCACATTTATCAAAATGTCACAATCCATTTAAGTGGTGTTTTTTCTCAGTTTAAAGATTTTTTGCAGGATTTCAGCTCATGCATATATGAATTTGAAGAAGAAGAAGAAGATTTTTTCAATGCATGGAATGAGATGCTGCAAAAATATGAACTTCAAGATAATGATTGGTTGAAACCTATGTTTCATATAAAGGAAAAATGGGCTTGGTTTATAGACGTCAAATGTTTTGTGCAGAAATGTCTACCACATAATGAAGTGAGAGCATGAATAGCATTGTAAAAAGGTACGTGAGTTATCAGCATAACTTTTTACAATTTTTAATCACTTCCAGAGGCTTATTGATGATCGTCGATTTGATAAGTTGAAAGCTAATTTTAGAACTAATGTCAGCACCTATTCAAATTTTAAAACATGCAGCTAGTGTCTACATACCAGAAGTTTTTAAATGTTTAAGATCAGGGGAATCATTCTCATGATTCTAGTTTTCGTCTTTGTGGTAAAGATGGTATAATTACAAAATATGAGATCACTCTTGTAGGGAAGAGTTACTCTAATATGGTCACTTGTGATTCATCAAATGATGAAGTCCATTGTAGTTGTAGGAAGTTTGAGTTTGATGGCATTTTATGCTCTAATGTTTTAAAGGTTTTTAACTTGAAAAATATTTTGAGAATATCGAGTTAGTATATTTTGAAAAGATGGACACAAAAAGCAAAAAACATGGTACCTTGATAGTAAAAGCTCCACTATCAATGAAAGTGAATTAGATCCTAAAATGTTGTCAAGTATGAGGTATAAAGAATTGTATGCATTAAGCATGCGATTGGTTACAAAAGCAACAAAGAGGAGAGATACTTGCAAAATTATGAAAGATCGCCTTCTCAACATGTTGAAGAAGGTTGATGAGATATTGCAAAGTGAAGAATTAGTTAATGAAGAGAACCTAATATCATAAGATGAAGTGTTAACCCAATGGTCAAATCCTGAAATGAATCTGTTTAATCAATGTGAGATTAATTTTGGTGAAATGAATAGGATTAGCGGTGTCAAAATAAAGACAAAACTTACGTCAAGTAAGGGATTGAAGGTGGCTTAGAGAAAATTTCAAGGAAAGGAAAGTATGTTAAAAAATGCAATACTTCAGCAAATATGGTAGCTTCGACACCCATACCCTTTCCAATACTTAGGCTATATTTGTGCTGATTTTATGTTTTCAAATCTTTTAATGCATACAATTTATATTATGATAATTTCAATTATTTTTTGTTTAAATACTCTATTCAGGATTTCGAAGAAAATTCCCAACATACCTGTATTATGTCCATCATACAACATCCAATATTATATCAATTTCAGGTTAGCTTTTAGTAATTAAAAATGTCGTATATGTTGTTTTACTAGTTTTGAACAAATTTTCCTTTTTTTTTGGTTATAACACATAGCAAGTACAACCACTTGGTGGTTTGATGGATTTTACAAGTATGGTTTACACTCATTATAGAATGACTGGAGACTCTGGACCACATTCTCAAGTACTATTTGTAATATTGTCTTTTGGGTATATGTTACTAATCATTTAATGATTTCAATTTTCTATTTCTGGACCACTTGGTTATGACACATACTAAATTCAGCCACTTGGTATTTCTATGGATAACACAAGTATGATTTACCCTCATCATCTTTCTAGAACAAATTCTCTGGTAGTATTTGTAATATTTTCTTTTTGTAATATGTTACTAATCTTCTAATGATTTGTCATTTTAGGCCATTGATGTAGAAACAAGTAAACAAAGTTTTACTGCTATTATCCCACCTTCAATGTGCATGACTAATTTACTTGTGGTACTCTTTTTTACGTTTTTTTTCTTAATATCAATTATTGCATCTCATGTTAATGTTACATTTTATTAATAATTGCATTTTATGTTAATGTTACATTCTATTAATAATTGCATTAACTAATTAATTAAAATGCATTTTGATTGATAAGCACAACAAACATTTGGTTTTAACAATTTGGGAGTTGAAACAAACCAAACAATTTGGTAGTTGGTATTTGCAATGAGAACTGTGGTTGTTCTCTTCCATGCCTTGGTGACAAGTTTTGTATTTGTAAAAGAGGAGTCAAATTTTGATGCAATGTTAGCTCAAACTACGAATCTTATTATTTAGGAGCGTAAGGAGAAGGTTATTCATTTAGTGTAAGGTTATTCATGGTATTTAGATTACTTTCCTTAGGAATTTAATCTAAAAAATACACTAGACAATTTAACCATTCTTTCTCTCTCAACTCTGAGACTTTAAAATATATAAATTTTAAATAAAATTTGATTTAATAATTAAAAATATATATAATAAATATTAGTTTATAAATAATAATTTTTAAATTATTATTTATAAAAATAAAATATTTTATTAATACTTTATTAATAAATATTATATAAAATATTAAAATAAATTTAAATAAAAATATTTTTAACTATTATTTAATTTATACTTATTATTAGTAATAAAATATTTTATTATTATTTTAAAAACAAAAATTAAAAATTTATAATAATTATAAAAGTTGAAATAAATAAAATAACTAATTAAAAAACTTTGAAAAAGGGGGGAAGGAGAGATAAGAGGGAGGGAGGGAAATTTTAAAAAATTTTGAAAATTTTTTAAAAACTCCCCCTATTTTTTAAAATTTCCGGTATTGGCCAGTATTTGAATTTTGAATATTTTTGCTCAGAAGTTTCAATCGACAATCTTCATGTTTATATTTTTCCTTGTTTAACGATTTCAATTTTTAATCTTTTTGTAGGGATATAATCGGAAATACAAGTCAAAATTAAATTATATTCTATAAAATACTATTACATACCAAACACTACAATAAGAATCCACCTAATTTTCTTATTAGAATTTTTATAAGTATCCAAACATGTGAATATATTTACTTTCTATTAGATTTATTTTCCAAAGAATCAGATTCTAAATTCATTTTACTTTCCTACCAACCAAACGGACCTGATCATATATGTTTTCTTACTTTCCCCATTAGACATGGCTGCACTTTTTTACTTTGAAAAATTAGTCATAAGACTTTCTATTAAATATACAAAATACCCTTCAAAATGGTCATATTTAACCAATATGCTATTATACAAAGATGGACTTCAATTTATTGGGTTTGTTGTCTGCTGTAAGACAACGTCCACTTGAATCATAAGCTAATGGCAATAGAATAGTTAAGTTACCTTATATATAGAGAAACTCACCCAACACTATTTTGGTGAAACTGAACGCCATAGATCATGCTTACAGTGCTTCCTTGTGGAAATGAAATTAAAATTTCAGACGTTAACTACTACTATTGCTTTGCTTACTAAACAAGTTACTTTTCCAGGAAAGGGCGTTGTTGGTATGTCAGAGGTGGAAGCAGCCATTCAGGAAATGTCCCAGCTGCCTCATATTCCAGTGAGTTTCAAGAATTGTGCATTCTTTCTCCTATTTCCATTGTTGGGGTGCTGTGAAGTGGGCAGAGCTATGCCTGCAACTTAAAAAGTTCATGCAGCATTATAAAAGAATTTTGAGTTATTAATAGAGCTGGAATTCCAAGTACAAGTTTGAATGCATTATCCTGAAAAGAGAATTCATTTAATTAAAGGCACAAAATGCATTATGAAAAATTTCTGACATTATTGCCACAGAAGCTATAGCAGTCCAAGTACCTAAAGAAAGAAAAAACAAATGTGCAGTCCTGTTTTTTTAAGAGCTGAAGTGGTCCCATGTCATAAGAAATTTGCATAACATGAAGGAGAGGGAATGAACTTGAAATGTAGAATATAAAGAAAAAAAAATATGGAAATGAGTCTGGCACCAGAGCAATAATGTGCTTCTGCTTCTACATTAGGCCGTGCGTGAAATCTGAGACTTCTAACTATCACATCGTCAGCTAGCTAAAGTCATACAAGTTTGATATAGCTTCTCGTGAAAATGGGAATATCTCTTGAATACAATTAGGCAACTTTGTTTTCTGTTCTTGTTGTCTAAAACAGTTGCATGTTTTCTTAAGATGTGCAGCGATCATCTGGCTTTTGCACTGAAAGACAGCAAGGATTTACACGAGGTTGGCAAAATTTCTTATTTTCTTAACAATTTAACAGGTTTCAGACACTATAAGATCAGATTCTTCACTTTATTTGACATAGTTTTGCCCCACATTATTTTATTTGATCACACATTCTGTCCCATAACTCATTTTTTGCTGGTCTGCTCAGCAAGAACATCCGATTTCAGTGAGTAATAGTGGAACTTGTCGCGTTCTTATCATATTCTTTGATTTCCTTTTATTTCAACTTAAAACTTCACTGTTTTCTCAAGTTATTTTCTCAGTTCTTTCGCCTCAGTTTATCCGCTGTGAAAGGGTCTGGAATGTAAATTAGACAACAAGGATTGAATGAAGCAACTTTTTGCCAAACAAAACCGTACCATGTGAAGCATTTAACTACAAATACTTGAAACGCAATACCGGTTGCTTCTTCCTTCCCAATGATGCGCTACTTGAGTTTCTACAACGCTTTCTAAGCACAATCTCATGCATGACAAGATTCCTTGTCCTTTAGACAGAGATGACAATATAACAGGCACCGCATACTTTGAAGCAGTAACGTCGATGATGTCTTTAAGTTTGTTGTGCAAGTGAGGAGGTCTTCATCCACAGGGGCCGGCCTAATATGGCACTTCGATGCACAGCAAGATAATCTGCATTTAACCTAATAACCAAACCCAAATCAAGCCAAGTTCATAGAGCGAAGAAACAATATCATATGGACCATAAAAATTTAGATCATATCAGCTGGAACAAAAGCTCTACTTTTCAACATCGGGTGCAGCCAAGGGATCATATATCTCCTCCTTTTGTTCGATAACTGCAACAGCACCTGCTATATCTTGAACACCTTCAATCTACAATCGTCCACCCAGAAAATTAACTAATTTCAAGGAAAAAAACTTACTGAGTTTAATTAAGAACATACTATAGGATGCATGTCACGGTAAAATTAGGGAGTGCAACATTAAAAGTTGAGGGTAGGTAATGAATAATAAAGTAGCCCTTTAACCATGCACATTTCAGCCACATTGAACTATATGGAAAGTGCGTTAGATTCTACAACTCGCATTCAAGGATAGGATCACTGCAGAGCAACTGCTCCAACAGAATTTAGAAAATCATACCTGTTGTGGATATTGTGGGTAACCAGCATATGCATTATACCCATATAATGATGGATCATGTGCAGCCCCATAAGCATATGCATCGTATCCTTGTCCATAGGCATAATAGGCACTCCATTGATCTACTTGTGGAACCCAGCTACTAGTCAGGTCCTATAATAGGCCGAAGAATAATAACAAGGCTAGAGTGAAAAATGGCAACGAAGAACAATACATTAACTCTATACTAGCAGCAGTTCTCTTAACAAATATTCAAAGGCATAAACTGTGACCTTATCATGTATGCTCTTCATCACATCCACCTCTAAGTTTAAGAGTTTTCTGCTCAGTTTTTCTCAGAATTTAGATATAATATAACAATATGATGTATGCACACAGGAAAAAAATTCCAAATCAGATAAAAAATATACCTGTTTCCTGCCCCAAGAAATGCGTACTGGTTGTTGACCAATCATATGCCCCTGCATCCTCTGTGTGGCTTCTTCAGCAGATGCCCTATGTTCACAAAATGTGGGGCCAAATCAGAAGATATCACATGAAATTAATAAAATGTAAGAGCAAGAACTCCAAATGTTGTATAGAAGTTGTTTACTTCATCCCCAACAGAAACACATGGCGGAAAAGGATTCTCAACACTTCCTTGATTTTAGAGCATCTGCAAGTTCTATTCTCTATAGTGCTGAGTGTAGACTTATATTATATTATTCCTCTCTGAAATGTCTGCCACTCACCATGGCCTACATGTTTTGAGATGCTTGAAAGAAGCATGTTATAAGAACTATGTTGCAGGAAATCATGTGGAAAAAAGTAACAGCTTTTCTTTTTAGAGCTTTCTAGCCTGACTTTCAGTCCTCAATCTAAACTTTGACCAAGAAAATGAAAATATACAGCACATCAAGGCAAAACATTTCAAGACATTACCAAAGAGGCAAAGACAATGTGAAAAAGAACAGAATCTTATGTTACGTAATAAACATACCTAGCAGCAAATTGTACAAAGCCACATCCTCTGCCAATAGGAATCTTCACATAGATGATTTCCCCAAGGTGCAGGAAGGTTTGCTTCAGTTCCTCTTCTGTGACATTAGGATCCAAGTTACCAACAAATATCTGCAGTAAGAGAAGACGTAAGGAAAAAATGGATTAACAGAAATGCTTAGAAAAAGATTGGCAGTACAACTTACTGTTGTGTTGGTGATATCAATATCTGCTGCAACCGCTTGGACCGATGTAGTATATCCTGCAATGGGATATATGCCTGGAGTAGCACCAACAGGTAAGGATGATTGATAGACAAAAGTAAGAGTGCGATAAACGTTACCATGCAAGCAACTCACACAAATGGTGCAGATTTAAGAAAGACGTTATCATTTGCATCCAAAAAGTAGATACTTAAAAACATAATGTCTGTTTCTCTCCCTAATTTTCCTCTACACTTGCCTTACACCTTCAATTTGCAGTAACCTACACGTTACACGTATAATATAGTTGATTGGCAAGAATTGTTCTTCAAGTACAATACAAAAGGATAATCCACCAACAAACAGAACATGACCTTTTGTTGCAGTATATTGCTGTTGATAACCCGTACTCTTCTTTGGTGTTGCCGCACTTATACGCATTGGCCTAGTTGAGCAGTAAATCCCATTCATCTCGGTCATAGAACGATTCCTTTCACTCTCATCACTAAATTTGACAAAACCGTATCCCTTTGAGCATCCAGTATTTGGATCAGTGACAACTTTGGCACCTCTAACTGAAGGATAATGAGCACGAAATGTCTCTTGCAACATGTAATCTGTGACATCAGGTGCTAAATCTCCAACAAAAATGGAATGCTCTGGACCATCAAGGCGTCTATCCCCAATGCCAAAAGAAGCCCAGTTCAACCTAAAAGTTTGATCAATGCCAGGCATTTGTGTCCCATTATATGTCTGCAGAATCCTTTCTGCTGCTGCATGAGAAACAAATTCCACGAACCCATAACCCTCAGGCTGGCCTGTGATCTTGTTGCGTATAATTTTGATGGAAACCACCTACATTTAGTAGAATAGTTGTCAAACTTATTAATCACTGGAAGTACTCTTTGTGTCATGAGATGTACTAGCTGGAAATGACTAACCTTTTAACTACCCTTTTAACTACCATCACTTTTACGATTTAATCTTACATAGTGCAATACAACCAAGGACCTTATTCATAATTGCAGTGTCTTGCTTACAATCTGGATATGATGAAGCGCTGTACTCAAAGAGCTAACGCCCAAAACTCCTACTATTAAATATGATAAAGATTTGTACTCAAAGAGCTAACGCCCAAAACTCCTATCATTGAATTTATTCACCACCCGAGGAACGTAATGAAGAATTATCCCAATACCCACTGAACCGCCATCTAAAAAGAATCAATTTTTGCTTATTGTTTTGCAGCAAGTGATATCTCAAAACACAAGAAAAAGCACCAACATAAACACATTCATAAATCAATGGCACAACTAAAACCAAAGTAGGTGGAGATACAAAGACACAATGCCACACATAAAGAAATCCAAATGACCCAACATAGAGACAGACTGGAAATGAGAAAAAAAAAATGAACGAAAGAAAACAGACAACACGGGGAACTACTAAAAATAAGAGAGAGGGAAGGAAAAAGAGAACCTCTCCAGTATGAATAAAGCAGGAATTGAGATAACTTTCATCCATCCAGTACTGTAAATCACCAACCCACAGAGTTCTGACTTCTTCCAGAGTTGTGGGTTGATGGAACCCGCCGGTCGCTGCCGTCGTAGCCGCTGCCATCTGCCGCCGGCGCAAATTATATTATCCTTGCTTTCGATCTTCTAGTATCCGTTAAAAAGCTTCATGTTTGACATTTCCATTCAATGGAAATTAACGCCTACGAAACGCTGTCGTGGGACGTTAAACAGAATTGTACGTTTTGTCTTTTCTTTTCTTTTTTATTTGGACTTTTATTCTCTTACTTTACATGACCCTTTGTACTTACTATGCATTTCTTCATCTCCTCCTGTAACAAAAGGGCATAACGGAATGGTGTATGTAACCCTTCAACTATATTAATTATGTCTTTGTATTTGAATGTATCTTTTTTCATTTGCTTACGTTTGAATTCTAGTACATTCCATTAAGTACAAACGTGGAATGATATTTTTTTATTGTCTTTTTATCACGGCAATAAAAAAGAACCTAATGCTAGCTAAACCCTTAACCCCTACTAAAACTATGTTAAAAACTTCAATTCTCAAGTCTTCTAAAAGATAAAATACACCCCTTTAATAAAATTTTAATTTAAAATCATCTCAAATTTTCTATTGATTATAAAAAGATATATGAATATGCCCAACATAAAAATGATTATGCTATGATTGAGTTCTTGAATTATTGAAATGGCCAAGATAAATTTACAAAAAATATCACAATAGTTTGCTAAATCTTTTCTAAACTAAAGAATTGTATTAATAAGAGGTCTTTAGGGGAGCTATAAGTAGGTAAACAAAGGTAAAACCTTAAAGGAAAATGGAGATATCAAAGCACTATCAATCCTATATGACACTGTACTAATTGATGATTGCACAAATTGTTTGAACTCCACTTGTCACTATAAACATTCTATTTTATATAGTTGCAGTCTAACTAAATTTATAGCTTTATCTTTAAATAGTTTAGATCAGGCTTAGCTTGGGGATCATCATCCTAGTTAGGTCTCCATATTATAGCCATTGCAGGGGATAATAAGTTGATGTCTACATTGGAAATGATGATAGCTCTTATCTGCTCCACATTATTATAGTAAAATATTCCTTTGCAAAGTGTTTTTCTATTGAAGATGCTCTCATTCATTGCTTTCCACAATGCATAAATAGTGGTATAGAAGGAGATTCTAGTTATGAGAAAGTCACTTGAACTTAGATGCATTTGCTTGTTTGACTAGGAGATAATGGTTTCATAATCCTCAATGGCATAAAAATGATTGCTCAACTACTAAATTAATATCTAGAATCCCCTAGAAAAGAAGTAATTAAAGAAGAGATGGTCCTTGGTTTCCTTTCAACATTTTAGAGTTTATAGGCTATTACAAACAGATTGTTGCTTTTAATCCTGTCAAGTGTTGAGAGTCTCTTAGTTTGATTTTTTTAAATCTATCTATACCTTAAATATACAAGTCGTATCTTTATAGTATAAACAATTTCAGTCCTATAAGTATTGTTATTAGACACCTAATAATTTTTGAAACACTTTCTTTAAGGTAAACAATATAGTAAGTGTAGCTAGAAAATAAACTAAGCTAGAGAAAATTAACAATTAACAAAGAAGTAGTGAACTTGTGATTAATATGTGATAATAACTTAGGAATTATTTCTATCTTTTTTTATTTTCACCTCACCTTTTTGATTTAATAATACTTGACCCTAGATATGAAATAGTTATGATCTAACCAAGTAATCCCAATTAAAATAAATAAGATTGAATTATGACCTCTCGGTTTCTCAAAACTCTTCCTAACTATCCAATTAGATTTGAAGCAATCATATAGGTAACTAATAAACAATTAAGATCTCTTTTCAATTATCTATTAACCTAATTTTTATAGGTTTACTATAGTACCAACTTTTTTTGTGCAACATAATACAGATATTTCAACCTAATCTCTTGATTTAGATCAAAGATTAAAACAATAAACACCATAAAGTATGTTTTTATTAAATTAAGAACATAAAAGTTTAACAAAACAATTTGATAAACGATTAATTAATTATATTTATATACCTATATTTAATGTGTTTTGCTTGTTATTTGAGAATCTTATGGAATTTATGGTCCCTATTCCACTTCAAGTGTGTTTTTAGGTAATATTAGCCTTCACTAAAAGGAGAAGAATTCGAGTGAAACTGGGGCATACAATAGAAGAATTAAAGCAACCTTAGACATATATGGCTTTGTATAACCATTGCGTAAGTCACTGTAACTATGTGGAGCTTTAAAGACACCATTTATGCCTATGTGAAAATACGCACCCATGTATGTTGACATAAACGATCATGTATATGCCTATGTAAGCTTCTGTGATCGTGTAAAGTCATGATTAAGAGGTTTTTAGACATACACGGTCACCTACATGGCCATGTAATTGACCGTGTATGTTCCAGAAAACCTAGTTTTTGTTATAAAAGGATATTATGAAAGCTATGTAAATTGAGGCAGATTGGAAGGTCCTGAGAGACAAAAGATGGACTGCCCATCACAAATAAGAAGATCAAAAGTGGAAAAATGAATATCAACTCCAACTTTCATATTTTCCATATCAAGGTTTCAAATTGATTTCAACCCTAGACATACATGGCTATGTATAATGATCGTGTAAGTCACTATAAATGTGTGGAGCTTTAAAGAAACTATTTATGCCCATATGAAAATACACACCCATGCATGTTGACATACATGATCATATATATGCCTAAAGTCATGATTGAGAGATTTTTAGACATACACGGTCACTTACATGGCATACACGGTCACCTACATGGCCATGTAAGTGACCGTGTATATTCTAGAAAATCTATTTTTTTCTATAAAAGGATATTATAAAGGCTATATGAATTGAGGCAGACTAGAGCTTCCGAAGAGATAAAAGATGGACTGCCGGTCATAAACAAGAAGTTCAAGCGTGGAAATATTAAGATCAAATCCAACTTTCATTATTTTCCAGATCAAAGCTTCGAGCTGATCTTAACCCTAGACATACTTAGCTGTGTATAGTGATCGTGTAAGTCACTGTAACTGTGTGGAGCTTTAAAGACACCATTTATGCTCATACGAAAATATGAACCCGTGTATGTTGACATACATGATCATATATATGCCAGTGTAAGTTTATGTGATCGTGTAAATTCATGATTGGGAGGTTTCTAGACATACACGGTCAAATGTAAGTGACCATGTATATTCCAAAAAACCTAGTTTTTGCTTGTATGAAGGCTATATGAATTAAGGTAGACTAGAGGGTCTTGAGAAACAAAAGATGGAGTGCCCGTCATAAATAAGAAGGTCAACAATTGAAACATCAAGATCAACTCCAACTTTCCATATTTTCCAGATCAAGGCTTCAAGTTGATCTTAACCCAAGATATACATGACTGTGTATAATGATTGTGTAAGTCACTGTAACTGTGTGGAGCTTTAAAGACATTATTTATGCCCATGTGAAAATATGCACTCATGTATGTTGACATACATGATCATGTATATGCCTATATAAGCTTCTGTGATCATGTAAAGTCATGATTGAGAGGTTTTTAGACATACACGATCATTACATAGCCATGTAAGTGACTGTGTATAAGTGACCGTGTATGTTCCATAAAACTTAGTTTTTGCTATAAAAGGATATTATGAAGGGTATGTAAATTGAGGTAGACTAGAGGATCTTGAGAGAAAAAAGATGGACTACCCATCACAAATAAAAAGATCATGAGTGGAAACATCAAGATCAACTCCAACTTTCCATATTTTCCAGATCAAGGCTTCAAGTTGATTTCATTCTCTTCTCTTTATTCTATTTCATTGCCTCCTAATCTAAAGAGTTTTTTTAACGTGATTATGAATTGCTAAATACATAATAGGGTTTTATTCTTGAATTGTTTTGTATAACTTTTACCTTGCTAGATTCAATATATTACTTCTTTATGATATTTTTTGTGCTCATAGTTAGCTTGAATTCAGAGATTGAATCAAGTTATTTGTGGTGAGTTGCACAACGGGAGTTGGCACCTTAATAAAATTACAAATATTTGGTTAATAAGCAATTAAAGATATATCTTAATTATGAGCTAATGTTTCTTAAGATTGCTTCAACTTTAATTGAGTAGTTAGGAGTAGTTTTGAGAGATCGAGAGATTACAACTCAGATTTTATCTATTTTAATTAGGATTACTTCATCAGATCTCAAAAGAGGGTTATCGAAACCTTTGAATATTTAAGATCAAGCATAATAGAATTCACAAGGTGAAAAGAAGAGAAAAAAATGATAGAATAATCCATAAGTTTCCGCTATTGGATAATTCAATATTATTGTTATCTTTTATTTGTTCAGTTTTCAAGTTTGTTAGTTTACTCTAATTTTCAATCAATTCAATCTTTTTTTTTACCTTATACAAAGTATGATTCAAATTATTAGGTGGCTATCCTCGTGAGAATAATATCTTTTTCACTATAAGTTACGATTTGTACAATTATAGTACGACAGTTTTCCATATAAAATACAAATAAGTTTGTGACACCATTGTCAGGGAATTACAATTTTAGTATCTTATGCAATTTGAATTCTTTTGAATTAAGGAATTTGAGATATACCTATATATATAGCAACTTACAGGCCTCTTCTTCTAGCCCACTCAAAGCAGTAAAATATGAGTACGAGTTACTCTAGCACATATAATTATCAGTGGTTGAAACACCTAAATTATTTCTAGACTAACAATGCAGTAAATAATATAAGAGCATAAGGTCCGCCAAGTTTCCAACAAGATAGGTAATAAAACTCTCAATACTCACAAGTATACAAATTGTATCTTTTAATAACGAAAGGTTAAGGGACTAACTAAAACTAATTGAACCTAACTTTGTCTAAGCTAATAAAATATGATATGAGTGGAAAATAATAACAAAAATTAAATCAATTAAATAAAATCAAGAAAATAACAAATAATAATTGACCTGCCAATTTAATGTAAGGTTGATCAATGATGAATATTTAGGATTTATTCTTTCATTATTCTTCTCCTTTAACTATAAAATGAGTAGCAAATATTTATAATATATGAAAAGAATTATATTGCATAAATAATATAAACCATTATAACTCATATTTGTTTTTTTTCTTTTTGGAAGCCAAATAGTTTATTCTAAAAGAATTAAAGTACTAAGTAGCTACACTTATAGTCAAGCTCTAACATGAGGCCTTTAATAATCTCATCCTAACCCTTGTTTTAGTCAAGGATTGAAAATACATCATCTAAACATTAATAAACCACCTACTGTAGAGACCAACACTACAAAAAAAGAAGACAATCTGCGATGTTTGACTGAGGAAACGTCGCAGATTGTATAACCTTATGGTGACGTTTTTGAAACGTCAGTAAAAGGCTAAGGTTTCTGCGACGTTGTATTAAAATGACGCGGAAATGATGTACTAATTGAGACGTTGTACAATTAATACGTGGCCAAATACATATTACGACTTTATTGTGAACAAAAACGTCGGGGAAGAGTTGGTAAAGAAATCAAAACTCGGTTGTTTAACTAATACAACTAACATGCATTGGGTTCAAAGCTGGTTTTGAGAATTTCCCTCCCACGCTCACAGACCACTCTCTGCGCTCTCTCAACGAAAGTTGACGCCTTCAAATCTCATCTCAACGTTGCCGCCGTTGCTCCTCCATGCGTGTTGATTCCTAAGGTACACATTCCGATGCCCACTGTTGTTATTTCTTCATGTTTGATTTGCTAAAGCTCGAAATTGGTGTTTATTTTGGAACTGAAGGTACCAATAGATTTCTCCTCTTGCTGCAGTCCGGAGGCCTTAAGCTTCGCTTATTTTCACCCTCTTCCTCCTGGTCTTACTCGGTGGCCACCATTTATTCTCTTCCTGGACGCATCATTAGTGAGGCTGAAGAAACCGCCACTGAAGGTGATTCCGGATTTTAATTTTATAGGCTTATTTTTTTCTATCATCTTCTATAAATATTAGTGACTTTAGTGTAATCTTTCATAGTCTTTAATTTGGAACTGAAGTTAAATAAAAAGGGGAAATCTTTGTCAATTTTTAGTCTTCCTACAGTTCCCTTCTTGATTCAAGCTCCTCCTTTTGTGTCGACCCTATTGATAAAATGTAATGAAAATGGTTTTGAATGACAAAAGTTGTGAGTTTTTCATCTCATTTACAATTGGTGATACTATTTTGTACTGCATTGTGTGAGTTTGCCATCTCTTCTGTCTCTGTATTTCAAGTTTTAGAGTTGAATTTAGCTTAAGTTGCGACTATGCCATGTTCCATATCCCTTCTTAATTGGGCACAGTATGGAACATTGTCAATGGGTATAAACTATGGATTTGTTTGTAATTTTTGAAGATAAACATGGTTTGGGCTAGCCTGTGTTAAAGATTGTATTCAATTAAAGATAAGTATTTTGCCTCCAAACTTACTTTAACTCCAAGTTTTGTAATCGGCCCAAGCTTATATGTAATGGATCTCCTATTTTGAGTTAATCATTCTCACATCTCTATTAAAGTAGCATTGGCCACATCTGTGCAATTTCATCCATTAATAATTAGTCTACATACCTTGTTATGAATATGACATTTATTATGGAATATATTTTTCCTCTATGTCTCTAGCTCATCTTTTTGATTTGAAGACTTGATGCCATCTCAGTAACAAACATCTCACACTTAATAACATACTTAAAACCCTCATCACTAGACTTTTTAGGTGGTTATACAGCTTCCTTTTCCTTTGAGTCACTTGCTTCTCCCATTTCTCCATCATCCCTTATGATTATAATTCCTTTCCTAGTCCTAAGCTTATCCCCTTCATCCTTAAAAACTAAATCAACGTTATTAGCACTAAGTTCATTATTATTATCTTTAATAACTTTTCTTAGAGGTATTGGATTGCGTATAGTAGGCCTTC
>JAOSBP010000204.1:15409553-15423286 GCA_027563825.1 Erythroxylum mucronatum
TTTAATATTTTTCCCAATTATTAATTATTCAATCAGAATAATAATTCCATTAAAATTCAATTTTAAAATCATATTCGAATTCAAATAAAATTTCAAATTTAATTTTAATAATTCTCACAATTATTAATAATTTCGGATGAGTCACACAAATTTAATTATATAAAATTGAAAATTTATTGAAATAAACTTATTTTAATATAACTAAAAAATATATTTTCAAACTAATAATCGGCGACGTTTAATCCCAAACGTCGCAGATTGTCAAGCTACAACGATGTCTAATAAACGTAGCACAAAGCGTCAGGGTTTCTACGACGTTTAATTCACTCGTTGCCCATTCCCTTCAGCTTTTATGACGTTTTCCAAAACGTCGAGAAATAGCCTAGGTTTCCTCGACGTTTTCTACAAAACGTCAATGAAATCGTTTCCTTACTCCACCTTCAACGACGTTTATTGCGACGTTTTCAAAAACGTCACAAATAACAATCTACGACGGTTTTTTAACATTTGTGATGTTTTTAAAACGTCGCTGAAGGGGTATTTTTCTTGTAGTGCAAGTTAATCACAAAATTTGGACTAAAATTTTCTTGGAGTTAATTCACTAATAATTGATCTCTAATCCCTAATATTACTTCACAAGTTACTTGGTTTCTGGACCTTCCTTTGCTTGAAAACATCTAAAGTTCCTTTCATACCAAACAGAGTACATAATGCTCCCATATCCTATCATACAGATCATCTTATCACTCTGTATAGTGTCTCTTTTATATTATAAACCTTTGAAGATCTCTTGGTAATTAAGGCTATTGATGGACAATTTGTATAGATCTTTAATGTGTCTCCAAATATAGAAGGAAAATTCATATTTGAAAAATAGATAAGCTTGGGATTCTTGTTTTTCTTTACAAAACCAATATGGTTGGGAGGCATTAACGAATTTAAGATTGTCTAAGTTCCTAAGCCTTTGCTTAAAAATGGTATATAGCATAAAGTAAACTTTAGGAGGCATATTTTTGCACCAAACCATATCATACCAATCAAATCTACGGAATTAAATATCTTCTTTAAGAAGTATTTGAAAATTTACTTGTATGGTGTTTTAGCCAAATATGAGAATCATCATTATCTTGTCTCAGGTTATAGCTTTTAAGCATATTAGCATTTAAAGCCCACTCATTCCTAGCTATAATCATCTTAAATTTTGTGTGATCAAAGAAAATAGTATTTCAAAATTTCCTTACACCATTTTTTAACCAAATAAAAGAATCAATATTATCTTGTCTCAGGTTATAGTCTAAGATGCAACTCTTGTGTATATTAGCATTTAAAGCCCACTCATTTCCATCTATGATCATCTTATCTTTTGTGTGATCAAGGTATAGGTATTGCCAGGCTTAATAGAAGTTTGTTTTGGCTAAGGGATCTAATTTGCTCTAATTGTCATAAAACAAGAAATATTTCTCTTCATTACCAATTACAAAAGCTATATTCATGGATATCAAGTCTACAATTTTTAGTAGTTGGGTTATAAACCATAAATGACTTTGACATTAATTTCCTATAAACATATCCATTTTAGGAAATAACTATGCATATATTAAACCTATAGTGTCTCCTTCTTTATTAGTAGCGTCTATAGTGTATTAGCCATTAGAGTTTTATTTGATAGGGTTATGGGAATTATGCCTTGTCCACTTGGTATCTTAGGTTTACATACCTCAAACTATTTTATCTTAGCAAATCCTTTTCTGTTAAACTCCCTAGACCAAAGGAAACCTCTTTGCCCCTTCTCCATAGTATTAATTACTCCTTTAGATAAAAGAATGTGAGTTAACTAGTAAGTATGTAAAGAATTAATGATTAACTTTTATCAGCTAAACTCCTCCTAAAAATGAAAGAATTTTATTACACCAATAATTGATACATTCTTGATTCTTATCCAAGAGAGGAGCATAGCTATTAAATCTTAATTATCTAGTGGTAATTGGTATTCCTAGGTAATTAAAAGGAGGGTCCTTAATTTGTTGGTCGAAAATCAAGGATAACCAAAGAGCTTTATCTTTTGCTTCTATAGACACAATGCATAAAAGTCTTGTTTATGTTAATGCTAGGACCTGAAAGCAGTTTGAATGAATTCAATGCAACCAATAGCAAGCCAATTGATTGTCTTTAGCTAGATAAAAGAAGAAGATCATCTGTAAATGCTAGACTAATAATCTCAACATTTTGCATTTTAAGTGAAATTTGAAATTGTTATCCATCTTGATGGAGTTATCTATCATTCTAGTTAATGCTTCTATATAAAGGATAAAAAGGATAAGGATTATCCTGTTGCCTTAATCCTTACTCACCTTTGAAAAGATATGTAGGTTCTCCATTTACCAACACACCATAAGATGTTTGTTAAAATAAATTGGTTGATCCATGATATATGTAAATATTTTTAGAAAGCCAAAAGCTTTAAACAAGTTTGGAATGAAGTTGTAATGTATTGCATCAAAAGCTTTGTCAAAATCCACCTTAGTCACAAAATCTCTTCTCTTGTTTCTTCTTTCATTACCTTTTAGTAGTTATTAGGTAAGTAACATAATATCCCCAACTAGTCTTCCAGAGAGGAAAACTCATTGTGTTTTGTTAATAATTGAATCTAAGACTTTCTTGAGCCTTAAAGAAACCAGCTTTGAAATGATTTTATAGAGGCTATTACAACATAAGATAGGCCTATACTTCTTAAGGAAATTTGGATTTTGTATTTTAGGAATAAGGCTTATGTAAGTTTTGTTTATTTATCTCATTATCCTACCCTTTTCAAAGAACTCAAAAGTTCCATCAGTAACTAAATCCTTTATTAAAGGCCATGACTTTAAAAAGAAATAACCATTGAGATTATCTGGGCCAAAGGATTTACTTGGGTTGAGATCAAACACCACTTTAGGTTGGATCAACAAGTTAGCCACTTCCACCAAAATCTGATTGAAGACAGAGGATTTTAATAAGATAAAATTTAGCTTTTTCTAGTATGTTTGAGAAGTATACAAATGCTTCTAATTTCAACTCCTCTTATGTGTAAGTAGAACCTCCATCTTCTTTTATTAGAGAAGTAATTTTGTTAGTATTTCTCCTCGCTTAGATGAATTTGATGAAGTAAGAGGTGTTCTTGTCCTCCTCTTTCATCTATAAGATTGTTGATTTTGCTGAAGGAGTGAGTAGTGAATTTACACACCCTTCGAGTATTCCAAAGTGGCATTCTTCTCATCATTAATAAGATAGGGATTTTTAGGGATATCAATGGATCAGACCAAGGTTAGGTGGCCTGTGGGCAAGAGCTGATCGACTCGTGGCCAGGCCCAGGCCATCCTTACTTTTTTTAAAATTACAAAACGACATCATTTTTGTCGTTCCATTCGAGTCATTGGTCGGGTTGGGCCGACCCATACTCTGCTCATGGCTCGGTCTAGTTGAACTATTTTGGCCCGTGACCTGATCAACCCAAGCCAAAATTAACATCCCTAGTGATCTTTAAGATTGTGGTATTTTCCTCTTTATTTCTAATAATATTGCTTGTGTGTCCCTGTATGTTCATTAATTTAATCACTTTTGAGTTCTCTCTTTTTATAAAGAAAATCACTTTTAAGTTCTTGCTTGACCATAACATGCATTTGTCATTGTCATATAATGTTACCTATGTTGAATTTTGAATTTTAAATTTTTAAGATTTATTTTTTGTATGCGTGAAATTATACTATTTAATTTTATGATTATCTTACAAATAGTTTAAGTGATAAAATATTATAATATAATATAATATTGGACTAATTAATTATTTAAATTAAGATTAAGATTAAAATTTAATTTAATAAATAAATAATCATAATGGTTTACTTGATTATATGATAAATGCACTAAGTTAATAATAAAATCACAAATTGATAATTGTCCCACCTAGTTTACAGATGACTTACACAAAACAATCCATTAAAAAGGCATATGTAAATAAGAAATGATCAAAGGAGAAAAATTACTTTATTTCAAGGATTTGTGATAAGTCAATTTCATCAAAATTTTTATACATGTATTACATGTTTTATGTTTTTTTTTTGAAATGACATGTTTTATGTTTGGACTTTGAGAATTATGTTTTCAATATTTTGTGCGGTTAATGCTTTGCCAATGCAAAATAATTCTTAAATTTGTAACAAAATTGGAGCTTTTTTCTTGTTCAGACAAGACGAGAGATATGGACACAATGAAGCGCGCGTGTTTTCGAGTATTTTAAGGTGACAACTTCGTCGTTAATGAAGGCTGAGGGAGCCATGGCTAACCAAGAGACCTGCCAACTAGCGAGTGTGAGTAGTAAGCGCACAACGAACAAGACACTGGATGGCAGTGGCCAATTAAAGGTAAGACATGACAACCACACAGCAGAAACAAAGGAGAGAGCTCAAAAAGGGTATTATTACCTCAGACACGCCACTTTTTCTGTCGGATACCCAAAAAATCGGAATGTTTTTGGTACAGAGACCAACATTCCCACAAACTGTGACACCCCAATCTCTCTCTGCTTTTTGTTCATTGGGTTGGTCGAGCTGCAATGGTATTCGCCGTTGTTGCCATTTTACCTATTGGAATACTCTTCCTCGTCTCTGGCTTCATCGTAAATTTGACCCAGGTTTGTCATTAAAACTCATTTGTTTCTTCTTCTTCTTCCTCTTACCCTTGAGCCTTTTGGAATCTTACACGATAAACAGAAATTATGAATTCATTTGGATTCAATGTATCGTAACAGAGGTGAAGAGATGGTCATAATTTACTATAATCGGGTCATTACTGAGAAATCTGATTTTTACGTAGATACACTTCCGTGAACTTGGAATGGATCGGCTGTATTAGCTTTGTGAAAGACAATAGAAATGCAAAAGGTTGGATCATTTATGCCGAATGTTGGCATTTTAAATCTTTCTTGGCAGGTCGTAATCATGGCCTTATATTTGTAGGACTGATGAGTTAGGGAGTCATTTTCGTGATATAGAATTGCCCCGGGGTTAAATTACGTTCTGTAGGATCCAATATGAATCTAACACTAGTTCATCTGGAGTAACAAGGTATTTTGATTCTCCAACTCTAATTATCCTGTCAATTAGATTAGGTAATATTGGTTCCAAGATTGTAAGCATGAACCCTTCGTGATTTGGCTGTTTAGTCTTTGTCACCGGAGATCTTAAAAGAATGTGAACCTATTCAATTCTTATCAAATTTTATCCCATTCAGTACGCATTTCCTGTTTTTGTTTCTTTCCTTTTTATCATCTTTTGCTCTTTAAAGATCATGATTAAAAGATGTATTAAAACCCCAAAAGATGTACAAGGATATATCAAGGATTGCCTAGCAATACAAGGATACCATGTGAAGCACGAGGAAACTTCCTAATTGAGACTAGATATGTCACCTAAACTTCAAAGAAATCATCTAGATATGTCACCCAAACTGCTATCAACAGGTAACAGTGTAGGATTTTTTAGGAAAACTTTATTTTCTCTCATTTTTATTTATGATAGAATACATTGAATTTATAGGATATTTGTACCCTTGGAAAAGACTAATAAAAACAGAAATAATCTAAATATAGTAACTAAAACATACACTACCTTATTTCTAAGGATCCGTAACCCCAATTTAGGGATTTGGGTCCTTTATTCAAAAATAGAAACAACTAGAAATTAGGAAAGGAAATCAAACTAAATCTTTTATTTTCTAACAGTTTGAAAATCTGACTTCAGAGTGGATAACGGTGGAAGAGAATTGCTTGTTGCTGTGAGCTCTGGTTTGGCAGCTTCTGAAGCAGTTGCAAACAGAAGATCTTCCTTACAAGTGAAACGATGGGAAGCTTATGCAAGGTTATACAAAAAGGTTAAGCAACTTTCGTCTTTCTTCTTCTCACTTGGGCATGCTAAGTAGATGCTAATTTATAAACATTTATAGTACAATCAAGTTTTTTGCAATTTGTGAAAAAATTGTACAATGTAGCTCAAGTTTAATTCAAAAGTATAAAGACAAATTGATTATCTCCTTGTCAGGACAAGAGTCAGATCATGGTGCAAGGATTGCAAAGTACTTCCGGCCGCATGCCTATCAACCCAACATAAATTGTTACTTTTGGATCTAGGGATTAAGGGATGGATGGCACAGCAATTCACCGAGCAATTTCACAAAATCAGATGGTGGAGACTAGAAGGGGACATGGTGGAACATTTTAGGACTCAGGTTCAGTTTAATACAACATGGGATGTGAGTGGGGATGCGAATTGGATGTGGCGGGGAGTAGCTCCCATAGTGAGAGAGACCGCCACAAAACTCCTTGGGGTTCCTAAAAGATAGGGGAGGGGGCGGATGGAGTCCTGGTGGTAGTCAGACAAGGTCTAGGGGATGGTAAAGGAGAAAAAGAGAGCTTTTAAAGCTCTGTTGGCAAATGCAACAGAGGAGGAGCGGGTAACTAATATAGTAAGGTATAGACTGGCAAAACAGAAGGCAAAGAAGACTATCTCAGTGGCTAAAGGAGAAGCCTACGAGAATATGTACAGGGATTTGGATACGGTTAAAGGAGCACAAAGAATTTTTAAGACAGCAAGAGCTAGGGCACGTGAGACGGAGGATTTCAAGCAAGTCTGCTGTATCCGTGACGAAGTAGGACAGGTATTCACAGAGGCCCAAGCCATCAAAAGGAGGTAGCAGAGATACTTTTATGGCCTTTATAACGAGGATATTTTGGTCAACATAGAGTTAGGGGAACACCCCGTGTCGGGACAATTTCTAAATTGGTACTCATGGGGGAGGATCACAAGGGGAGAAATTACAAAGGTTTTGAGGGGGATGGAGAGTAGACAGGTCGTAGGGCCGGATGAGATCCTTATAGAGGTATGGAAGCGTTTAGGAGTTGTCAGTATTGAGTGATTAGTTCAGCTCTTTAATGTGATCCTCGAGTCAGCCAAGATATCAGATAAATGGAGATTGAGTAGGTTAATCCCCTTATACGAGGCCAAAGGAGACATCCAATAATGTCACAATTATCGAGGCATTAAAGTATTAAGTCATACCATGAAGTTGTGGGAGAAGGTAATTGAAAGGAGAATCCGGAGAGCTGCTTCTATATCGGACAGCCAATTTAGATTTATGCCTGGTAGGTCCACGACAGAAGCAATACATCTACTTCGAAGACTGATGGAATGCTACAGGGAACGAAGACAGGATTTGCATATAGTTTTTGTAGATTTGGAGAAAGCGTATGACAGGGTTCCGCGCGAACTCATATGGAGGTGTTTGGAGGCAAAGGGCATTCCTAGGACTTATATCAGAGTGATTAGGGATATGTATGAAGTAGCATTGACTAGCGTAAGGACGATAGGAGGCGACACGGAAGCGTTTATCTGTTAGTGTTGGACTATACCAAGGCTCAGCCTTAAGCCCTTTTTTGTTCACTTTAGTGTTAGATGAACTTGCCAAAAACATTGAAGGAAAGGTACCTTGGTGTATGTTATTTGCTGACGATATTGTCTTGGTGGATGAGACCAAGGAGGGGGTCAATGCCAAGTTAGAACATTGGAGAGAAGCGTTAGAATCAAAAGGTTCCAAAATGAGCAGGTCCAAGATGGAGTATTTAGAATGTAACTTTTTGGGTAGCCAAATGGTACACGAGGCAGCGGTAGCAATTGGTACTGACATCATACCACACAAATTGAGTTTTAAATACCTCGGATCTATCATTCAGAGAGATGGTAGCATCGATAACCATATAGTACATTGTATTCGATCTGGGTGGGTGAAATGGCGGAGTGCATCAGGTGTTTGTGTTAAGAAGGTCCCTTTAAAACTCAAAGGGAAGTTCTATAGAATGGTGATTCGGCCAACCATGTTATATGGTGCAGAATGCTGGCCTACAAAGCGTAGGCATATGCGACAGTTGTTGATAGCAGAAATGCGTATGCTTAGGTGGATGCGTTAGTTTGGGCATGTGTGCAAGATGCCCTTGGATGCTCTGGTACGACGTTGCGAGCAAATAAACCTTAGTGGCTACAAGGGAGAAAAGGGAGGCCTTACAAGACCTGGAGGGAAGTGATAAAGAAAGATATGTCAGAGTTGGCCCTTATTGAGGCAGTGGCTAGAATTAGGAAAGTCTGGCGGGATCGAATAAGAAACGACATAATTTAGTGTCCTCTCACCTCACCCTTACTGCATAGGAAGTCCAATCCTTTTTTTTTAAAGAGGGAACATTACTACGATGGACGTATCAAACCGCAAGATTGTCATATCTTCAGGGTCGCTCAGTGTAGATTCCTAGCGCAACTAGCAACGAGAAGATAAGTCTTTGTAGGGGCGTAAGATTTTTTTTTCATTATTATCCCGTCACATCTACATGTAAGTCTACCGGAAACAACCTCTCTACTATGTAGGGATAAGGCTGTGTACTATCAAACCTCCCTATATTCCGCTTCACTGTGGAACTTCGGGGTATGATGATTATGATGATGATGATGATGTAATAGAAGAAGACAAGAAAATCCTCCCTTAAAGAATTCATTATTCATCCAATCTAACCCTAAACAATGTTTATTATGATATATTTATATCCCCTTGAAAAGAAAGAAATCCTAACTGCATAAAAGACCTTTAAACATGGGTCTTTCACCAAAATAATTAAAGTCCAAATTAATATTTCTAAAATACAGCCCATTAAACCTAAGAGATTTAAGCAAGCCCAAGACACACATAGTGGGCTGCCGAAAGTTATGTTTCTAACATAAAATAATTAATTAAACAAGAACGAAAGCTTTTTGGCGCTTTTCGTCCAACTTGATTAGTTATGATGCCATTGGCTCTTATTGTCTTAGCTAGCATAAATTTTTATCGAAGGGCTTAGTAATAAACCATTTCATGACTTAGTCTGCAAAATGGACATGCGAGATATTCATGCACCACCTTGGGGAGTTTTGACAGCTATATTTTTTGAATCTTTAATATGTTTTACAGCTGTATAATTGTTTATTTTATGGCTATATTATTGCCTATATTATGGTTATGTCTCTGCTTATATTAGAGTTATCATATTATATATTTTTTTAGGGTTTCCTTATAAGGGTAGGAATTCTATATAAATAGACTTGCAAGGCTGTTAAGTGTGGTGAAATATTTCTCTATCATTTTCTGCCTATCTCAAACGTTAGGAAGATTTGATGCAAGCCTGTCTTAGGCAGATTTTGTGCCTTTTATTATAGATTTGAAAATCTTTTTATAAGTAGAATCTATTAGTTGTAAATAGCATATGGGAGTTTAGATATTGTTAAGGATTGAAATTCAGCTTGTATTCTGTACATAAGATTAGAATTTTCACTGAGAGGAGACAATTTTTGTGGCTAAAAGTTCTTTTTGTTGTCATGCTTAACTTACATTGTTGGTAAAATCACGTTTGGGTGTTTGATTCTAATATGCAAAATAGTTACTCCCTGTTTCACGAAGTTCTTTGTTGTGATATTCTGCTGACAAAAATAAAGTGATTGAGGGAAAATGAGATAACTATTGGTAGGATTAGTTGTTGAAATTTTATGTGTTGCCTATCTGGATTTTCAGGTCTCGGATGAATGGTGGTGTGAACCAGGACATGGAGATTGGTGTACGTTCCTTGAGAAGTATACACTTTGTCGAGACGGTATGTACCATAAGGTATGTGCATTAGGAACTTATACCTCGAGTTTATTTATGATAGCATTTGAACAAGCAACAAAATTGTCAAAAGGAATTGAAAGTCTGTTTAGAATTTGGTGATGTTACAATTAATATATTTCATTTTAGTAAAAAACAACAAAAGAAAATATGAAATGAATGAAAACAAAGTACTTAATAATATTTTATTTCATTTTGTTTCAAGCATACTATTTTTTGCCATTCATGTTAAGTAAGCTATAACTTTCAGGCACTGTTAGAACTCTAGCTGAATACACTAGAGTTGTATTATATTGATGATTGATAATAGAGAAGTATACTGCTATTACAAGGTGATTCTCATGAATGCCTTCTAACCAGAGCTGAATAAGCTCCTCAGAGAGAATGATTTCTCTCTGTCTACAATATTCTTTCTTCTAATTGACTGAATAATCGTTTTCTCTCTCTGCCCCCCTACTTAGCTACCCAACCCGTACATTCAGTTATTTTTCCCCACCTTGTACCCATTCTGCTCCCTCACACTACTAACTTGTGCATCATTACCCACAGCCCCCTCTCTCTTCCTCCTCGAGTACACTCTCCATATTCTAGGTTTATTGTTATTGATCCTAACAGGCACTAAGAATCTTCGTAGACTATCTTATCCTTTGTTTTAATCATGCACCCAAAGTAAGCTTTAGATTTTTTCTTTTTGAAAATTAAGCTTCATATTTTGTAAAATAGACCCCCTAGAAGAGTTTAATGAATGACGGTTGCCATGCAGCAAGACCAATTTGAGCGCTTGCTACCAACCTTCATCCAGATAATTGAATTAACGGAGCAAGAGGAATCTGACTATTGGGATGTTGTATCTGCTGTTTTTGAGGGCAAACCTGTTGATTCCATTTCCTTTAGGCCAAGTGTAGGCTCTGTTGCTTCCACTTCTGTAGAAGCTAGCATCAACAACAAGGTTAGCATACAATCATTTTCTTAGCACAGATCTTTTTAATTTTAATTGTGCTCTATTTAGTTATTGGTGGAGAGAGATGCGAAATACATGATAGTTCTTTCACTGTTGTGATACATTTTGGTCCAAACATAGTTATATAGTTTGTAACTTGAATCTTCTATATATGATTATTAGTTGTTGTTTCATTTAAATATGTTTGGAGTTAGTCATGAAGTCGTCAGAAAATGTTTTGGACTGTAATAGTGAGTTTAGAAACCACATTTGCATAAGTGAAGAGTTGATCATGCCATCTATCCATTACTTTAAAGGGACACCTAACTGTTTATTGATGCTTTCTTTCTCAGCTACCAAAAGGAGTCAAAAAAAGGATTGTTACAGTTAATATAATTTTTTGTATACATTCATCGGCATGATGTAATGTGTACTTATTCTTGCAAATAAAACATATGATGTTAATTTGTAGGGATGGATTGGTTATACCTAACGATATATCATCTGTAAATTTCACATTAATATTTTAGGTGCGTTTGTTGAGAACAATGCTTCGTTGGGAGGAGCAACTACGCTCTGAATCGAATCTTGGATGCCTAAAGTCAGTAAGTGAGTCCTATGCCAATCCTGATTCAGTTACCCTTGGTGAGGTGGTGATTGTTTGTTGGCCCCATGGTGAAATAATGAGGTTAAGTAATGGAAGCACCGCAGCAGATGCTGCTAGAAGAGTAGGGCTAGAAGGAAAGCTGATAGTGGTTAATGGTCAGCTTGTTTTGCCAAATACAGAACTCAAAGATGGTGATGTAGTGGAACTCAGGTTGTAGCTAAATAATGTAGGGAAGATGGTAAAATGTCATTTTCGTTCTAATTATGTAATTTGATTGTGATAGGAAATTAAATGTAGGTAGTAGAGACCAATGATTCAAGATGATTATGAAAAGAACTAGTCTCCATTTTTTTAATGGAATCTTATTTTTGGCATTCTTATAAAAATAGAATGAATTTTCAATTTTTTCTTTAATTGAATGGTGATGTGCCATAATTTTTTAGTTACTCTTTCCTCATCTTATTTATTCCTAAAAGAAAATCATATGGTTTTAATTGTTTAAACAATTTGGTTTTCTGAATAGCTTAATAGTTTCTAAATGAGATCACAATCACTAAAATTATACCATATATATAAAAGGTATAACTTGTTGGTACTTGTATAAATGCAAACTTTCATTTCGTACTTGCAGACCTGATTTACTGTAAGAGTGAGGTGATTATATTAAATATCTAATATAGCATTGAGGTTTTGAAAGCGATTGATTTACACAGGTATGTTGCATTTCTGTCTTTCTTAGTTATTTTGTGAATAATAGACATTCTTATTTTGGTTTGCTTAAGCACGTGAGAAAGACATAAAATAAATTCTCATTTTGTTGAATTAGTAAACTATTTACCTATCTTCAAAGCTAGGTAACAGACATAATTTGGTATGTGAAGTCAAATCGCTTAAATCTATACATGCTTTTTTCCTAAATTTAAATACGTTTTTATAAAGAATCTTAGAAAAAACTTCTATCATTCAAATAATTGTTTTTGAAAATTAAAGAACATTGATCAATACTTTAAAAGGATGAGATTACAATGGAAGCATTATTTTTCTAACAACTGTTAGAGCCTAACTAGACTGATTGTGCAGTACATCTACTTTCCACAAAACAACAAAATCAAAGGTTCCTTATCTCAAATGTGACATCTAGTCCTCATTGAAGAGCTAGCATCTAAATAAGTTTTGTGAGCATATAAAACTTCCTTGATCCAGCAATTAGTGTTGTAAGCAACCACAAGCTTCTCTAATGCATGTCCTCTAAACAATCTATGTTTTCTTTCTCTCCAGATTGAATAAATACATCAATTGATGGACGTTCGGAGGAAGGAGTTGTCTTATCCTCCTAATCATATCATTAGCCCATTTTAATATTTCCCTCCAATCAGATTCACCAAAATATAGATTGAGCATGTTCTGAATTATGGGCCAAATAGTGTTGGAGAATTGACATCGAAAGAAGAGATGACGAATTGTCTCTGTAGCTGTCTTGCATAATACACAAATTCTATCAGTGATTCATGAAGCTTGTCCTTGGTAATCAATCTATGTTTAGCAACATTCCAAGAAATGAAAGAGGCTTCAAATATTAGCACCATTTTATGCAAAATGACATCTTTTTTTAATTTTAAATTAGAAAACAAAAGATCAAGTCAAACTAGGCCTAATTAAGTCTCGCACCTTCAAGCATGATTGAGCTTCAAGATGAGCTTAGCCCTGAGTTTAAATTTTTGGGTCGAGCTCGAGTATGGATAGCCTCAACCTAGTCTGACCCATTGTCATCTCTATCTTGGAGAGAATGGGACCTAAAATGCTTTAGACAATAGTTCCAGTTTAGAGAGTCAAAAGCCTTGGAAAATTCAATCTTGATTGCATAACTCCTAATTGCTCTTCGGGAATTGTATTCCTTCAATAGCTCTTGCACTAGTAAGATGTTATTAAACATAGATCTGCTTGGAATAAAGTCTCCCTAAGTTATATCGATGTTTAGAGAATTCTTAAACATTCTCGCTAGAATATTGGAAACAAGCTTGCACATTATTATAGCAAGAGATTGGGTGAAAACCAATTATGCATATGGAGTTAAGGTAGGAATTAAACATAGGTATAATTTGTTCATTTCCTTAAGCATGCTACTACTTGAGAAGAATTACTAAAGTCGGCATAAAGGTGAAGTTGGAAAACCAGGTGGAAGCGCTAAGCAAGAAAATTGAGAGATTGATGATGAATCTACAAGGTCAAGTTATGTAGTTAAGGTGTGCGAGCTTAAACATTCAGGTCAAAACTACCAAACAGTATAACCCAAGGGGATTATATGGGGAATATTCCTAGACCCCAAAACAATCCATAAAGCAACACATATAATCCGATATGGAAGAATCGCCTTGTTGGAGTTCTGTAAATATAGTGTCCTGGAAAGCAAGTGTATTTACATGTAACTTTATCTTCTTCAGTTACAGTTTTGTAATGAAAATATTTATTATTAAT